>JAMQGT020011651.1:0-183489 GCA_024447675.2 Pterophyllum scalare
TTTGGTCTGCCTTGGTTCAGTTGCGTATTGCTAACTGGAGTTGGAATGCACTAAATAAAAATGAACACGTATCTACTTCTTGTTGGTTTGGCCAGTGAATCTATCAGCACTTCCAAAGATAATGCTAATCAGGTTTGTTAGGTTCTTCAGCTCAGTGAAGTGCAGAATTTACCTGGATCACTAAAGGTGGTAAAGTGCAAGAAAAAAAGGAGTATCTGCCAAATTAAGCACATAAGCAATGCTCCTACTCTTTGTCTCAGCTAAGTGTGAGACTATCCTGTGTTCACACCTCAGGCTCACAAAATGTAAGAGATCTGAAGCTAAACAGCAGTCCGGCGGGACTTGAACTCCTCACCTGTATGTATGGCGAGAGCCTGGCTTTGGTCTTGGGCCGTGATACTCTGCTCTTGGCTGTTCTGCAGTTGTCCGTGAGGCTGCTTGTGCTGCTGCTGCTGTAAGGAAAAGAGGCCTTGGATGTGGCCTGGTCCAGAGAAAGCTGGAGGCCTTTATATTCCGTATCCCTAAAGACACACAAGAAGAAATGCCCAGAGGTGCAAATGAACACTTGTTGATGTTTTGCCATAGATTTCATAGGGTGATGATGGTTACACAAGGACAGTTTTCCCTTTCATGTAAATGCTGTTTATTAAAGAATGCACAGAGGTCATGCGTACCTCGGTTTTTGGCTTTTCTCTGGGTGCAAAAAACTCAACATCTGTTTAGCAATTAGAGAGTCATCATGGTGCTCGTGGGGGGCTAGCCTGTGGAGTGATGTGTGTTTCTGAGCTGGGAGGGGTTGGTGGTGCTCAGAGGACCGGAGCAGCATTTGGAATGCTTGTTTTACTGGAGGGATTGCAGCGAGGCCTTCAACAAACACTCCACGGAGGCAAAGCTGTCCAATCAAATACACTGGGAGATTAAAGGTTACATCTGGCTAAATCAGACCCATAGGGCAAGCTTGGATGTCACACTACTGGGAAATGGGAATTGATTTCTCACTAAAGTGTTCACAACATGGATGATGAATCAAGTTTGAGACAACAGAAAACCTATACACAGTTTACTTGAGACAAACAGTGATCTGTCCTCTGCACGCAAACGCAAATTCAGACATACAGGCGTGTCGTAGCGGGAGGAGAATCCTAAAATATCCCATTTACTGAGCAGAAGGAGATGGAAACGCGGAGCATACGCCTGAGCATCCCAGACACATCCTAGCTTTAAAGCAGGTAAGATTTTTGATTTTTACAGGCCTATTCAAAAACGGCTCTTTTTGAAGTGGTGCTGGGTGGTAGTGTGCCGAACTGCTACCACTGCAGTCACTTAAACAGTGTAAACACACTGATTTGTCAGAGAGCAGAACTGCTGTGAGAGTCACATGAGCAAAACGTGGTTACAGCATTCAGAGGGTCCCTAAATTACCGTCAGCTCGTGGTATTAGATGCAGAGGTTATCAGAGCTAAATACACAGTGGGAGTTCACATGCAGGTGAAGCACCGTCACCTCCAACATCACCTGTGTTACCGATGGCTGTATACACCAAAGCTACTGGGTAAACCAACTCTGCTCCTGATAACTGAACAATCCACAAAAGCCTCCCTCCTGCTTATCTCTTTCTTTTGTTGTGTGTTACGTGAAGAAAAAAAAGACGCATTGAGCCTCATTTCCACCATCACCGTTCATTCCACGGCAAAAATATATTAGAAGAAGGACAGGAGGAGGAATGAGGCTCGTGAGGTCTCATTCCCTTCACAGCAAGCTTGAGGCCATAAATGCTCGTCAAATTTACAAGATATCAATTAAAAGGCCATAAAGAGAAAGCTGCTGTGGATTTGATGTAGGAGGTGGAGCAAATGTGTGTCAAGCTGTTCTTTTCTTGTGAATGTAGTTAGTCACGCTGCTTAATGGAGGGTTTTATAGGGTTTATTCATTCATGTGCTCTCTTGTATATCTGTGAAATGCATGCATCATGGGTGAAAGAATAATGGGGCAAATAAACGATATCCCTCTCTTACTGATAAAGAGTGTGGCTCATGTAGAATCTCAGCAGTGATTAGAGTTTAATTTTGTTGGAAAGGAGGATGTTTTTGCACTGATGTCCAGAATGAAGCAAACCCAGCAAACGCAAGCCTTACTTCAGCTGCTTCTCTCTACACACCGCCGGTCTTGGATAAACTCTGTCAGGACACAGAGTGTGGGCTGCAGGTAACAGACAACATATAAGCACACTTAGCAAACTGAGCAACAAAAGACGCAGACACGCTGACACAACACAAGAAAGCTGATAGCACAGGAATGTGTCTGCCATCAGCAGCAGAGAAAGAAGCACAGTTCTGGTTCCCTGAAAGAAATCCTTCGTTTCAAACTCACAATCAGAAGTGAAAAACTGACAGGGACTAACTTCTGTTAGATTGTCAGATTCTGAAAACCAGGCTTTAACAAACACATGTCAGATTTCCAATTAACCTCCAGTTAATTACTTCACAGCAACTGTTTGCATAAATCTCCAGCACCAATGCTCATTGCCTTATCAAAGCACAGAAAGACAGCGCAGCAGATTTGTGAGGCAGCTCTCTGCCCTGGACCTGCAGCAGGTATTCAAAGACACATCTGCCATTTTACACCACCTGCTACGTGGAAATATATCTACAACACTGAGCTGTGTTACCCTGATGTGTGCGGAATAGTTTTTGGACAGCAGTGGAGCTCTTTACCACAGAGTGAGTTACCTTGGATACAACGTGGACTGGAACAGATTTAGATTTGTACTAGAACCGATGTGTGGGACTGTAACCCCTGGTTTATGTAGGTAAACAAGTTGCCACAGTGCATTTCGGAACATGCTAGGAAGTCACACAAAGGTAATGGAATGAGCAGTGTAATAAATTACTTTCTCTGGGGAGTAATTAAGTAACGTAATGCATTAGTTTAAAAAATAATAGATTATCACTTTCAGTAGAGACTGAGTAGAAAAATAGAGCACAATTCATCTCCTCTTGTTGGCATTTCCTGACAAGACTACTGCTCGGCCTGACAGCTGCAGACAGCTGCAGACAGCGGTTAGCAGAAAGTTACTGAATGAAGTGGAAAAGAGAGAAACACTGACCCGTGCACAGCCTCCGTTCTCTCTGTCCTTTCAGAGATGCATCGATTTCAGAATGCTCAGAGGCCACTGAGGTAACGCCAGCCTCCTAAACTGTGCAGTGTAGTGCATCTATTTATGATGTCATTTCTGGGACTGCAATCATCTTCATTAGTTTTAGCATAAACATATAATTGTTCTGCATGTTTAAAACAAATCTATTCAATGCAGACACTTAAGTATACAGAAACAAAAATTCACCTTAAACTCATTTGTTATATTGTTAGAATGAGTCCTGATATGGGTATGATATGGTATGGGCAGCACAGTGGAGTGTCTGTGTGTGAAAGAATAATGTTTCAGGAGCTTTTCACTAATAATCTGCTTAAGAGAATTTAAAGGAAAGAAACAACGGACATTAAGTGTTTCAGCGAGGTTTGAGCCACAGTGTGTCACCATTTAATGATGCTGGGAAACAAGGTACCAGAAAACCAGTGTACAATCTACATGAATGTACTTCCTACAGCTAATTTTAGCCGTGAAAGGTATTTGCACAAGTAAATATATAGAAAACAAACAGAATTTCATCATGTATTACTGTTTCCATGATGCATAAAGAGAAGTATTTAGCCCATTCTGAAACTGTCCTGCTCTCTCAGCAGCAGGGTGCTGCGGCTGTGAGCACTATTCCCTCACAGCACGAGGGTTCTGGGTTTGAAAGAAACGTTGTTCATGTGGTCTCTGTACAGTGCACTAGGTACTTTAAAGAGTATCGTGATAGTGACAAGCTGTTGTACACTTAAAGGTACAATAAGGTCTGACCTCCATGTGTCCTATAGGTGTATGATTAGACTGAGATACAGTGACAGAATCACTCGGGTCTCGCCATACTCATGGAAGACAGCACTGCTAACAGTACAGAAATCTTACCCTTCCTCACAGGAGACTTTGTAATAATCTGCACTGATCCTCCCCTCTAAGGGGGCACGTGGGTCCAAACAATGCCAATAAGATGCCTTACACAGCATAGCAGGTCCCTCCTGACACTGAAGGGGTACAAGCCACAAAGCTGTGCTTTGAGTGCTCAGTTAGAGTAGTTAAAGCCCAGATTTGTGTGCAGCATGATGGTAAAGCTTTTAGAATAAAGCACTGTATGAACGTATGGTTAAATGCTTGCTGTTTGAAGGGTTTTGAGTGGTCAATAAGACGTGGAAAAGTAGAATATAAATCCCAGTCCATACATAAGTATCAATCCATTCATGTCTCATCTGACATCTAATGGCAGCAACATCAGATATAGCCTTAATTGTTTTAATTGGTATTTGTCTCCGGCAGACCTTCTGGGTACACGGTATGTTGGTCAGGTGCATCACAGAGGTAACATTTATGAGCTGCAGCAGAGACTCACGTGAGAACATAGTTGACACTGACGATGCAGTGAGGTCGGGATGAGCGGCTGTTGTGGACAATGGTTGCATAACTCTGAACCCAGACCCAGCCGCCGTGTTTGGCCAAGAAACGGTAGTACTTGGTAGTGACCTGACCTTTCACCAGCACTGCAGGACCGAGAGGCAAAAGAAAACAAGAGCAAGGCTGAACTGTGAGAAAAATCAAACAAATTATAGCATACGTCAAATTATATTAGCATGTTCTAATTATAGTAGTATAGCACTGGGTTGAATGAAGATGATTCTGTAACTAAAAAAATGTGTGTATTTAATTGCGTGTTGTGTTGTTGTGCACAGGGGGCAGCAGGGTGGTTAGCGCTGCTCCCTCACAGCAAGAAGGTCATGGATTCAAATCTCCCCTCTGTGTGTTTGTGTGTGTGCCTAACTCACACAAATGATGAGCACAGCGGAGGTGGAAGGAGTCACAGCTGTGGACGTGATGATAGAGAGTCTTCTCGATTAGATCCTGAGGCTCATAGCCTGTCAGCTCTGCAACCCTGGAGCACACACACTTAGTTTAACATCTCACTGAAACTTAATCCTGAGCCCTAACTTTGAACTAGGTCCTCACCATAAGTGTAAGAGTTTTCACTACATATGCAGATTTATGTCCCCACAACATAACTAAAACAAGTACTGCACACACACACACACACACATTCTCAGGGGTAATTCAGGCTGTACACAAGCCCACACACAAAATATGTAGCAAGCAAATACTGTCACACCCACACAGTTGCATCCCATACATACGCACACATTCAGTGTGAGCAGGCAGCTGCAGACCTGTGTGCGGTAAGCTAACGTACCGTGAGTCGAGGAAGATGAGCTTCATGTCCAGACTGGCTCTGAACATGAACATGTTGCTGTGCAGTTTGATCTCAGTGACGGCGCTCGGCGGCAGCGAGTGGCCGACGGCCACCAGCCCGACGTTCTGGTAGCATCCGTCAAATGGAGACATGTCCAGGCTGTACTGCCGGATCTTCAGGTAGCCACTGCAATGGATCACCTGGGCCGGGAGTTCACAGGTGGACACAGAAGGTAAAAAGATCAGTCCAGACATGTTCCCGCAGCCCTTTAGTGCTATATCAGAGTAAGGAAGGCTGTGACATCTCTCCAGAGAGAGGCACGCACTGACATAAATAAAGGGTGTGTTCTGCTGCTGTCTTCCTGTTCTTTCCGTTTACAGCTCTAGTTTTAGTCTAATAATAATGATAACGAAGAGCTTGTCTGTATGGTAGGAGACAAGAGAGAGGTCACACATGAACCAGCAGATGTTTGAACAGGTGGGTGCTCACAAATGATGACTTCAATCATGCTGTGATGTTAACTCATGTTCCCAAATTCCCAGTCTTCATGTTGGCTGAATTCCCAGTTATCATGTTATCATACACAGCGTATGTACTCCATGGCACTGTTGTCAGCTTGTTGGCATGGCTGATGCACAGCCAGCAGTGTTGTTGCTGAAGTCAGCCATGTGTGTAACTGAAAGAGTTTCATAAAAAAAATAATTGAATAAAAATGAAGGACTAAATGTCCCAGTGGGCACAATCTGACAAAAATGACTGTCAGCATTAGCCACAGGTGCATTAGCACATTGCTTCAGTGGTGACCAGCTGCACCGCTGGCTGTTTGGAGCTAGCCTGTCTTTGAGTCCAGTTTTCACTACACATACTCGACATGAGTACATTTTCCAGGGATATTTGGTGACTTATTTTAGACAGTTTTATGTTTTGATGTCTGTGACTGCTTCACTAGTGAACAATCCTTTATGTTGCTGTTCAGGTTCAGTCCTAACTGGCTCTTCCAGTATTGTTCCCCACCGCCTAGCGTGTTGGCCAGGTCGCTGTGACAGTGCTCAGTAACACTGAGCTACCTCAGTCACATCCTGTGACTTTCTTGCAGGGTGTTTGGGCTGGAAAGCACAATAAGGAGTCCAAATGCTACCTGCTCTCCAAGACGTTACACTCCAGAACTCGATGGTTATTGCTGCTCTGTTTATTTATCACAAAGTGGGCCTATTTATATGTACAGTGGACAGGGACATCTCACACATGGAAAAATCTAATCATTCTTTCAAGAACACCTATGTGGGCACCTATCTTATGTATATAGTGTTTTCTATTCTATTTTATTTCATTTGTTTTATTGATCCTTATTGATCATTTGTTTTATTTTTCTCTGTACTGAGCTGCTGTAATGCGCAAATTTCCCTGTCGTGGGATCATTAAAGTTTTATCTTATCTTATGTTATCTTATGGGCAGTGCACATGAAAGGTACCAACTCTATTTTGAATTTGTTTGGAGGACTTCTTTGTGACCTTCTTTGTAGGCCTAGGCCGCTGGGGGGATCCCATGATGCACTGAGTGTTTCTTTTATTTCATTCACCTTATTTACTCTGTTTATACTTCACTCTGTATTTAATCATTATTATTAATCTCTGTCTCTCTTCCACAGCATGTCTTTTGTCCTGTCTCTCTCCCCTCAGCCCCAACGGTCACAGCAGATGACTGCCCCTCCCTGAGCCTGGTTCTGTTGGAGGTTTCTTCCTGTTAAAAGGGAGTTTTTCCTTCTCACTGTCGCCAAATGCTTGCTCATAGTTTTGACTGTTGGGTTTTCTCTGTAATTATTGTAGGGTCTTTGACCTTGAGGCGACCGTTTGTTGTGATTTGGTGCTGTATAAATAAAACTGAATTGAACTGACCTTCAGTGTGTCTAAGCATTATTTGCCATAAGGTCTCTGTTTTTAACTTTGATAAGGTTTTTATTTTCTTTGATTTGAAGAGGAAATTGTTCAGATTGCTGTGTTCAGACCAGCGGAGCAGAAACACTCCTTCTACCTTGTAGCCTCCACAGGTAAGACCAGCATTTCTTTTAGCAAGGACACACTTCATTCTCAGAAAGAAGGAACGCTCCATCTCATACTCTGCAGAGACATAAAGACATGCAAAAACTCAAGTCATTTATGCTGCATTGTGAGTCTGTGTCACATGCAGGATGACGTTCCTGGGTGGCTGATTACCTTGAACAAAGTGGGAGTGGTAAGGCTGGTGTGCTGTGAGGACAGCTGTCATTTCATCGTGGTCTGCTGGGTGGATGTATTCATAAATGCTATTTCCTGTCAACTCTACCTGTTGAAATGAACATTCAGCTCACAACTGTGACATATCAGGCCCAGAGGAGGAGGACACATTAGGTTTGCAAACCAACCTGCGACAGGCCCAAATGGACTGATGCTGTTTCTGATATGTACATGATTTTCCCATCTGGAGCCACCACAAAAATGAAGCCATCTAATGTCTGAAAGAAAAACAGTGTTGTTACTTCTCTCTGTGACTACATCAGTGTTGCCGTCTTAAAAAAACATTTCTATATGTTCTTGCACATTATAGTCATATTAAACTCTGCACAGTGTTTCCAACAGTGGGACAAAATAATACTTTATAGAAAAAAAACTGAAAATAAAACAAAATCCCAGACTCGGCTATTTGCTTTACTTTGATGAAACTTCTCTTCAAATTACTTTAAAACATATTTTGCTGAAGTTCTGCCTGTTTGCTGACTGTGGCTTCATTTCATGACACAAATTACACTTGTTAGAAACAAAGATTGTTTCATGGAAGTAGGAAACGCAGGCATTCAGTCCCTCTCTGCCTTCTTTCAGGCTACATTAGTTAGCTTGTTAGGGGAAAGTGGAGGTGTGTGTGTGTGTGTGTGTGTGTACGTTTGCTTTGCCTGAACCTAAGGTAATACATGGTGCAGATTAAAAGTGGTGACTAGCGTGTTTGAATTCTGCACATGTACATTAGACCCTGCGCACCATGAGGTCCATCCAGCTCAAACTGATGCAGTGCAATGAGAATCAATATAGCTGTTGACTTTGGGTTAAAATGCTTTTAGAGAGGTATTGATTCTACTGTATAGCCACGATGGAAGCTATCATTTGGACTGTTTTTGGAAAGCCATTCCTTATATTATTATTATTATATTTTGCAACACAGTATATTGTGAGTTGTTTCCAATATTTTCTCCATTCAGTTCTGTTCAGCTAAATGAAGTTTACCTACTAGCCTAGCAAATAAGTATAAAAATGTGTCGTTATTAGTAATATGTACATGGCCAGCACTGGTCAGCATACAGGGCTCTCTTTTAAAGCAGCAATCACATGTTGTCATCAGAACATGGAGCTGTGACTAGACATGCCTGATCGGGGCTAGCTAACCTCAAGGCAGCCTGCAGCCATGCAGCCCAGCTCCATTGTATTCCTGCTGCTGTGAGGGGGGCTGCAGGCTCTGTGCGTGACCACCAATGTGCTCAGCTCATTTCACTCTGAAAGCACCAGAATGAAGGCGGCAGGAGACATATGGCAGCAACTACTACACACCACCAAAGTCTCCATAGTCTGGCTGAATAATAATAATAATAATAATAATAATAATAATAATAATATTCCCTTTGATGTACACGTGCAGTTGCTTTTAACGTGTTGGTACTAATGGTGAGTACCTGTAAGAGATGGGAGCCTAACTCCTGGCTGAGTCCATCCAGAGAGCTGCTGCGACTAACATGACCCCAGGACTTCCCCAGGCCTGCAACACAAGACAGCACAGAGAGGAAAAAATGCAGCTACACCACACAACTTCCTGTCTTAAACTCAAAATCAAATACTTTGGCCTTTGTGCCATATAAACAGCACAACTCATCATAATGTTAGTCGTAGTAGTGCGATAAAACAGATAACAACAAAATCTGCACCCTATAAACTGCTTTTGCACAATTAGCCTGTGCTCTGGACTTCATTTTTAAAACAGTGCATCATGTAACAGTAAGCATATTAAAGAAAAAATAGATTTCTAGTGACACACACAGGATTTTATATATATATATATATATATATATATATATATATATATATATATATATATATATATTTTTTTTTTTTTTTTTTTTAAGTGTTAAGCCTAGAGTTTGTGGCCTACAGCTCTAACGAACCCAGCGAAGCTCAGAATGAGCGCTGACTTTATTCCACGTAGTAACGAGGGGATGCTTCCGTGGGCCCTCACAGCAGAGGCGGCACAGTGATCGGCAGCCTCGCAGCGGCAGCAGCGGAGCGCATTGAAATGCAAATCCCGCTCCGCAGAGTAAACAGGCGGCGTGCAGCGATCAGAGCGCACCGCCGCCTCCGCCGCTTCACGTGGAGCCAATATGGACTTCACGTTTGCATAACAAGACACAATCAAATTACACCCCAAATACCCAAGTGCCAAAAAGGACACATCAACTTCCACTCCATAAGCAATACAGTAAAAAGCGGGTTTTCAATTGATTTAGGAGACTGACAGTAACAGAGCTCAGCGCGCTGCGAGGACACACATGGACCGACTCTGCTCCGGTGACTGAATGCTTGGGAAAGCGGCTTTTTATCCCGTTATTAGCGGCGGTTTGCTCAACAAAAACAATTTAAAAACATGTAAAATATTTTTTTTTCGAAAGACACGGACACAAAACGCCTGCCTCCAGAAACGAAACGAAACGAAATATTTACGGATTTATTTAAAAGACGGCTCGTGGTTATCGATCAGAAGGACGTGTTGTACAGGAAGCCACTGCAACACCGCAGTTGAACGTCAGTGTGCACACCGTGTATGGACCGGACACCGAGGCGCCAGCTCCACCGCAGCCTGGCTGGTAAACAGGCCTGTCAGCATGGGATTATTCCAGGTCTGCGCCCCGGAGCTCACCCTGTGGATGAAACTGCGACTCTGAACCAAGTTCTGTCTGAGAGTCCTGCTTCCTTACAGCCGAGACCCCTGCCTGAGTGGGGGATCTTTTATTATTACAGCGGTGCCTCCGGCAATAATACCCGACAGTATGACTGTCATACACTCAGCCATTTTCTCTACATATATATATATATATATATATATATATATATATATATATATATATATATATATATATATATATATATATATATATATATATATATATATATTTATTTATTTATATAGTGTGTGTGTGTTTTGTAGTTTTTGTTTATCTTGCTTTGTAAATGACCTCCAACCACGGCTTTTCTGATTCTCCGTGTGGAGTCTCTATTTTATAAATACAAAGTATTTAAAAAATCCAATTAAGTAAAAAATAAATAATTAAAAAGGGATTTTGAAGACATGTCACCGAATTTAACAAAAAAACAAACAAACAAACAAACAAGATATTATTTTAATTTAAAATAAGCATCGGGCACTGAGAGCATTAAAAATAGTTCCCATATCAGGAAGTAATTTCATGTTACGCTTTTCAACAATTAATCAGTCAGAAACAAATATTTAAGCCCAACGTCGGCATTATTTATTACCACAATTACTGGATGGTAATAAGAGTGATAACAAGAATGCACTTATGGAGTTTTTGTAGCAGTGAATGAATCTGTTAAATCAGCCAATCAGAGTCAAGTAAACAAACAACAAAACTCTAAAGAAATATAATAAATAATATGAGCCTTTAAATGCTGAGCTGCAGGCTGAGGAGAATGAGAGATGGTTGAAAGGTGATAAAAGGGTTATGATCCTTAGAACATCCTTTTATTAGATGCTTTTGTTTTTAAACCTATACAGTAATTAAATGGAAAGAGTTAAATATTATATAAAATATGAAACAACAAAACCAATTCATTTCCTTTAGCAAAGATAGCATAAATATGAAGAAAGGTGATTTTTTATGGCACCATAAAATTCCATCATTTGAGAGGATATCAGTGTTGTGTTGTGTCATGTAATTTAACCCAGGATGGATAACATAGCTGAGGTCAAAGGTTATGCTCTCACTCAGTGCCATAAATAAGAGAGACCTCTTCAAGTCACATAAATTTTTTTAAATAAATAAACTTAAAAGAAAAAGACTTCCGGCCTCTCCTCTCGTGCTAAAAGCCCTTTCAAGGCGGCGTGTATGTGGGAGTCCTTGGAGTAAAACAGGGAGAAGAGCTCCGGCCTTTGAAGCAGCACAGCTCATTTGCTGTGGAGACCAGGAGAGTAACAGCTACTGAAGGGCCAGAGCAGGCAGCAGTGCTCTGGCCCTTCAGTCACTCAGGTGTTGCAGGCCTGCTCAGTTTGCCACACAGCGCTGGGCATCAGGCAGACATCTTCCACACATGCAGGATGGAAGTGACTGTGGGACGGTCCTGAAAGCTTCTGGTGTGATTCGTGCAACACGCAGCCATGTGCTGTACATGTGGCCTTGGGAATACTGAGACCTCATCGCAACACAACAGGAAGGGTGAGCCATCCTCACTGAGAGAGCACACGCTGTTATAATGTGGGGGACATTTTTAACTTGTTGCATTAGAGGCCCTGAAAATTAATACCAAGTAGTTCTGAGAGATCATCTCCATCATGTGAGACATTTTTAACCTGACAGGACTGGATCCTTCCAGGGTCACAGGGCCTGCATCCACGGGGATAGGGAGCATCACCGGATGGTTTGATGAGGTTGAAAAAGAGTCACATGCTGACGTCTTCACAGCCACCGGAAATCAACCAGATCAAACACATTAGGGAGATTTTGGATGAGCCTGTTAGCCAGCGCTCTATGTCACCATCATCAAACCAAATGAGGGGCAGTGATGTTCATCCCTCCAGCAGAGCTTCGGGAATTTGGAGAATCCGTGTCAAACTGCGCTGAAGCAACAATCACGGGAACCCCACGCTTAGACTGTTTTTTCTTTTAATTTGTCACCCCCACTTCATAAAGACGAGGTTACCGAGAGTACAGTGTCGTACTGAATGCACTCCACTCCCCTCTTCCGACTGTGATTGTGCTTCTGATTACTAGAGCCTAATTTTCCGGCAGAGGTGATCGGGATCGTGGCAGCAGTTTGAAGCCTCTCAGTCTGTAACAAAGTGGCAAAGTCCGTGTTTCATTTGTCCCGCAGATTGTTCATGGCTGCACCTTCGACGCACATCACGCCCCGTCACTGTTACAAGGAGCTCCACATGTTGAGGAGTCGGACGCGCTCATCATACTAATAAGCGGGCTCTGCAGCAGTGAGGCAGGATGGAGGCTCATCACGGCTGCTCTGCAGCCAGGGGCCGCGGGGGTACCTCACCGTGTTCGCGAAGGACCGACGCGGGGGTCCTCATCCGCTGCCGACTGCTTCCATTTCGACTAAATGCCATTTTTCATGATCAAAACATTTAAAATTCACCGTCATTAGAATTCACTGAAAGTCCAAGTGAAGACTTTTAAAAACAGCGGTCAGCCAATATTAGAGACGCGATTAAACGAGGCTCCGGTAAACCACCGCGGTATTTTCAGCTGTGAGGGACAGCGAGAAATAAACTATATTTTTGTTTAAAAATTATACCATCATTTTTCTGAAAATAAAAGTATAATAGCAAACGAATTTGTTATATTTATCTGGCACATGTTTAAATTTAAACACAAGAAAAAAAGATCAGCAGAAAGTGCAATTTACTTTCAAAATGGACATAAACATTTGTGTTTATTTAAAGTATAATTTTTAAAAAATGTATTAGAAAATAAAATAAATAAAAATTAAATAAAAATACATCTACATAAAGAAAGAACGCAAACGCCGCGCCACTAAAAATTAAATGTTATTCTTGTTATTTCTATTAGCTCGCGCTTACTAAATGTTTAAAAACAATAATCATAATTTAAAGCGGTCAAAGAACAAGTGCTTAACGCCTTTATTTGTCAGAAATGTGAATCTGAGACGCACGGATCTAACTTCTTCGTAATGCGGTAATTCTCGTCGTTGGGGCGCAGCGGCAGCTCACCTACCTTCGGGGAACACTACTCTCATCTTCAGGTAGCTGGTTGTCAGCCGGATGATGGAGGCTTTATCCAGCTGGGAGGTGATGGCGGAGGGCAGCGGCAGCAGCTTGGCTAGTTCATAAAACTCACTGTTTTCCTTTTCCCGCCGAGTCCGGGCCGCGTTTTTAGACTTCTCCTTCATGTTTCCGTTCTCCCGTGTCCCAGGACCACGAGTCCACTCTGCTCTGAGTCGGGCTGCGGTCAGTACCTGTCCAGGTGTCTCATGGCGCGCTCGCGTCACCAAACATCAAAGTAGATTTCTCCTTCCGCGCGGCCTAGAATTCCCAGCTGCGGCTGGCGCACGAGCCCACTCCCATTTTTCCAGGTTTACCGGGAGCTGGCGACAAACGGGACACGGAGTATTCCTGGATGCGTGGGGATTAAAGCTGCGCTTCGGTCAGCCGAGCAGAGAGCTCGGACTTGGGCCCGTCATACCTGGGATTAAACCACCGGAGACAGAAGGCCCTGAAAGATTAAAAACACATTAAAATACATTTAAAAAAATTAAATCAGCAGACAGAATTAATTTTACTCGCACCGCAGTGATCTACCTCCCGGGTCTTCCTATAAAAACAGCCTCCAGAGTAGCTGGAACCCCAAACTAGTGTGTAAAGTCATTTGAATCGCTTCCGGCTGCGCTTTAATGTAGCTGAAGCCTGTCCCAAACACCGCTCACCTCACATAAAGGCGTCAGTTTTCTTACCTGTTGCCTGTTGCGGCTGGCAGCGTGTTTATCCTCCATCCCGAGTGATTTTCCGGACAGCTGGCAGCGCATCCAGAGCCGCCTCTGTGCTGCGGGCACGAAGACCTGCTCCTATTGGACGCTGGCTCATCTGTCCGCGTATCTATTGGTTGGTCCGTATGTCGACGCGCTACCAGAGGGAGGGTGATTGGCTGTTGAGCATGTTCACCTCTGGCCTAAGGTGGACTGAACGGGGGCATTCCTCTCCCGCTGTCCTGCAGCCGAAGCCTTAATAACGCAGGGCTCCTCAGAAACGTTCATTTAAACGTGTTGTTGTGTGTTAAAAACAACACAAGTGTCTTTAAAGTCATTTAAGGAGCTGTGAGAGCGTCTCCTGCTTTCCATCTTATTTAATATACTTTATTTGCTGTTCTCACTGCCAACCAAACGGGCTGCTTTAATGTTTAATGTTGCCCCCTCAGGGCTAGATGCAGATTTTTACGGATTTTATTTGTCCTGAGAAAATTCACCTGTCAAGAGGATCGCTTGTTATTAAAAACTGGCAGAAATTTGAATTGCGAAAAAACAAAACACAACCGTAAGCAGAGAAAAGGAGACACGCTCCATAACATAGAGCTGCTCTGACGTGGTGTAGAGACAGGCTCAGTCCTCCGCGTCTGCAAATGAAATAAAATAAATGTAAAGGCAAATATGCGGCTCATCTGTGTTCTCTAAGAAGCTGCTGTCAGCGTGGGAGAGGTAAGCAGGCTGTGGGGGCACCAGCAGCTCAGGTTCCTCCTGAACTCCTGCACAGTGGACCAAACTAAGGTTCATCTTGGAAAGCTTCTGTGGGTCATTTCCTGTCCCACAAAGGGCCAAATTATCACTTCCCCAGGAGAAAGAACCGCGACTTTATTATTCTCTTTTTGGTTTTTAACGGGCCACCGGGAAACCTCACATCACGGAGAGCGTTAAATCCTTCTGATGCAAAGAAAGATGAAATTCTACCGACTATAGTTTCAGGAGCGGGCACACACCGCCCTGGCTCTCTCTCCCTGTGTGTGTGTGTGTGTGTTTGAGCCAGCGCAGACGCTCAGTAATGGGATCCAGCCTGCAGAGAGAAAATCATCCAGGATGCTGGAGGCGCAGGAAATGGTTGACGCTGGTTTAACCCGCGCTTCAACTCCAAATCTACTGGCAATTAGGCTGCGTGTGCGGAAAATATGACGAGCGAAACGCTCCCTATGATTAAGTCTCAGTCAGGACAGAGTTAGCGCAAAAACGCCGGCAGAACAACCAGCAGACGACTGTGAAACGACCACTACGGAGGAAGCTTAATGGCTCAGAGCCATGTCGAGCTTAAAGTCAGCTTTCTGAGGTTTTACCTGGTTAAATTACCATGGTAACTTATGCTGAACACATCACCTGGTCGGGAGCAGGTGTGTGTGTGACAGAGAGATTTTTTTTATCTATCTATATATATTAAGTGTAATCTGGAAATTTAGATTATCTGCTTGGGGGGCATTTTATATGTGCAAGTTGTTACTAAACCCACTGAATGAAGCGCAAACTGTGCGTCACATTGTCACAGGAACATGCATTTATTAATGTGGTGATGGATTAGATGTTTCTGTCGTTAATTCTGAACACACACCGACACCTGATCACTCAGGCTTATCTCACTCCGCCCTCGTGTTTCTAAAGGAGAGCTGGTTCTCAAACATTTTACCTGGTAAAACAAAAGTTTGATAAAGAAAAAAAGCGCTGCTAATAAAATCTTTATTTTTACTGCGCTGTGCGTAAAATCCCATCAGCGATCATTGTGCGTTACAGAAAATCACATTTTATGTGAGCGCCACAGAAGCTGACGCACAGAGCCCGGCTTAGCGCAGAAAGTTGAGAACCACTCCCCGTCCTCTGCAGCTGAAGCCCGGCTGCACCCCTCTGAGCTGGAGCAAAGAGCGGCCACCCACCCCCTCCACCACCACCACCCTACCCACCTGATAAAATGTCAGGCCTGATTTAAATCTGTGTGGTGTTCAAAGATTTTTATAAACTCAGACTATAGACCGTGTTTAATAATATAAACGGCTTGTTTGTGTGTGCGTTTTGCACATAAAGCATCCATTTAGTCAACTCACATCTCTGTTTTGGGCACATCATTAATGCGACAGCTTCAGAAAAATATTTTTAATTGAAAGTAAATCAATAACTTTTTATTACTTTCAGTGGGATTTAGAGTTAATAATATCTTAACTCCATAACTTTGGGAGGTAATAAAAGATGTGGAGCTCGTTGCTCTTTGTAACACTTGCTGCTGATCTCCTCCATAACAGAGCTGTGGGATAACACCACCCACAGGGGTCTGAACACAGGGACATTATTATTTTCTTTCTCACATTGGCTGGTTGTCCAAAAACATGCTGCTTTCCTCCAGTATTACATAACAGAGTATTTCTTTGATTCCAATCAAAGGAACTCGATCCAAAGCAGAAACAGGTTCGATTCGGGATGACGGCACGGTCCCTCGGCCTTCTTCTGGTCATCCGCCTACAGTGAGAACAGCGTTTCAAATGTCAACGCAGGAATTTAACCTGGACCCTTTTTTTTTTTTTTAAGTAGAAACAGACAAAAAAAAAAAAGTCCATTCAAATCAAATCATCCCAACACACCAGGAGAAAAAATGAGAAAGAAAGCAAACACAGCAGAAATGAATTAAGAGTTCACACACTGCACAACTCCAACATTCTCATTTATGGCATCTAATAGTACTCCCACTACTAGTAGTAGTACTATTAGATGCCCTAAATAAGTACCACTGGCAGTAATTCTTCTCTCTGGTTTTGTTTTCAGCTCTGCACCTGCGTGGACCGTTTCCCTGTTTAAACCGAGCACAGTGCCATGCTTTCATTTTAATATTTCAAAAACTGTATTTTTTGTTCCATTTACCATCCTGTGTGGATTTTTATTTTGCAGTTCTTTCACCTATCCAGTATTCCCCGCACCTGAACCTGAACTTCCTGTTCCCTGCAAAGCCGGGTCACACGTCCCTCGTGTGGACGGAGCGGACAGGGCGAGGCTCTCCGTGGGTGCGTAGTATTCTTGCATTAATGGCAGACTCAAGTTTGGCCCTCGGGCATAAAGTTTCCAGGAGACACCCTGAACCGTGCCTCAGTCTGTAGTTTATTCATTTAATCGCCTCACTCCTACCCACCAGCGCCGTCACCTGTCCCCGCTCTCCCTTCACGGCCTCGCTGGTTCAGCAGCAGCCCTCTCTGTGTTTTATTAAATTTAAGCACTTCTAAGGGAAAATGTCACATTTTTAGAACATCTTAATGGTTCTATGCTCCACAGTATACATGCCACATTTGGATGTATACTGCAAACAGTTATTTAACTCCTGTTACATCAGATCTGATTGTGCTATAATCCACAATTGTGTTTATTGAGAACGGAGAAGAAAACACAACAAAGAGGTTTGCAATGAAAGCAATACAATCACAATTTCAAGGCATTCCAAAACAAACCTTGAAAACACTCATTTAAAATTCAAAGATCTTCAAAAACTCGGAGCACGTTTCTGCTCAGCAGGTCAGTGTAGTGAATCCAAGGTCGGAGTGGCTCTGAGAGAGGGGCGAGTACCAGGAAGGGCTTCTGTCAGTGAAAGCATGCTTTTGTTTGGAATGTGATTTATTCATCCCAAGGATTTGGAAGCAGCAGTCAAATCCACTGATAAACATTTCACATTTCTGCACCTGCGAGCATCACTTCATCCCACCATAACCATTCAGGGAGGCACACTGCTCGCCCCCTTCAGCTGAGGATACTTCTGACGAACGCAGGAAGATTTCCAGGAGGAGGGAACGTGTGACGCTCCGGTGTCTCGAGCTGCTGGGGTGGAAGGAAGCTTCACGGACCTGACCTGAAACCATCAGAATAAAGCGATTCTGCCAAAACATATTCTGCTGCTCACAGAAACGTCTCCCTCACATTTATCTAAGACTAAACATTAACTGCTACTGCTCCATAAGGCCACAACGGGTGCTGCGAGTTATGTAGTTCATGACTGTGTTTTTCCAGTCTTCTTAGAGAAAAACTGTGCTGATCTTTTTTTGCTTCTCACTCTGCATTTCCACATCGACGCCCGCAGGTGAGAGCGGCGCAGAGAAACGCTGCTGCATTACATTCACAGGATCTGCAGATAACAAGGACTCATCTCACTCTCCACATTCAGGCACAGAAGGCTTCATGTCACGGCTACGTGTGGAACGAAATATTTGCCAATCTACATGTGAGTTTAATCACTGAAAACATGTTTTCCCACTTTTAAAGAACCACAAGTGAACCGCCAATTTCATGCTTATATTAAAGAAGCAGAAACATCCTAAAGAGCACGCGCAGCTTCCCCTAACAGCAGCAGTCACAATATGAAAGGAAGCAATGACATCACTGCCATGGTTACAGTGTAGGAACCGAAGCAGAGAGAGGAAGCTGGCGGGTGGAACTTGAACGGGACAGAGGTGATCTGATCATCCTCGCAGGACACATTCTTGGAAGCGTTCTGGAGCTGCTGCAGACAGATGAGCTTCGGTCCTCCTGCTCCTCAGTTGAGGGACACTTCAGATCCTGAATTTGAGACCTCAGAGTTGACCTGGGCAGCGATGCTGGCAGGTGTGACATTCAGGTGAATGTCATACTGCTGGTCCAGACCCAGGTAGCTGTCACTGATCAGGTAGAGGGTGTAAATACACCTGAAAGATGAAAAATAGAACGTGTGAAGATCAACTGTGAGAGCAAAAGAGTAGAAACTGAAAGGAAACGGCTCCTGTCCCGGGTATAAGAGATTACATAAACCTTATTTCATAAACCAAAGTTCTCACGCTGTGCTAGTTAGCTGGCACACAGGTACATAAATGTGATGCGTTTAATGAGGAACCTGTAACGGCTACTAGCTGCTAATGAGTTCAGCTCATGAGCTCTACAAGCGTCACTCATGAGCGTTTGTCTTCTTACTTTCCGGTCTTTTCCGGGGTGTAGAGGGCCATGGACACAGCAGCGCGGTTGCGCACGTATCCGACCCGTTTCACAGCCAGCAGCTCCCTGCGATCCACCTCCCCAACAACGAGGAGCCAGCCCTCATCCTTCACCTTGGGGAACCTGGGAGCTTGGGCCTTACTGTCCTGCTTCCTCTGAAATAACAGAGACAAGTTTCAGTGGCACTGTGCTCCACAGGATTACATAGAAAGCTCAGTCAACTGGGACACCAGAGCAGAGGGGACGTCTCTGAAGGTGGACTGGGACGTCTTTTTGAAGCCAGACCTGTGAAGCCTGTCTGATCTGAGAGCACACACATAATACGAAGAACTGCAGGTACCAGTGTGACTGCGTTTACACGAATGTAACCATTTTAAAATGTAGAGAATGCGGTTTCACATTATTTTCAGAGTCCACTTCATCCGTAGCTCGGATCACCACATCCATGTAAAGGAAAAACCTGTGCACACTTCCAGATTTTTGGAATTTTACCTGTTAGAATGAGTTATTACTGAAATCAGCTCTTAACTTAGCATTTAGGAAAAGCACGTTCTTAAATGCTTGTAAATGAGTACAACAGCGTTCTTCTATTTTGTGCCTTGGTCGTGGAATAACCTTCGGAACGCGTTAAGCTTCATGCTGTTGTCTCCCTGCTGGAGTTCAGAGCTCTTGGCAGGAACTTTGAACTGAAGAGTGCAACTGTGCTTCCTAAGCTGCACTCTGTATTATGTTTCTTGTTTGTTCTAATTATTTTTATTTTTGTGCCAGGACTGTTTTTGTTATGCTCATTTTATAACCCTCCTAACCTCATTATGGTGGGATTTCTTTCCCTCCCTGCCCTGAATACGAGGGGAGCTTAAATGGAGGTGTAACAGAGAACATGAGTACGTTTCTTCATGAATGCAAACTGAAACCCTTCTACTTCAGTTTATGTAACTCACTCACACATACTGAATACAATAAAATGCCAAAAATGAGCTTTTACTTATTTTAGCATGGAGCTGGAAGCACCATTAAAGCCCGACCATCCACCACAGCCTACGGGTGGATGCTGGGGGGCGAAGGGTTTAAACAGCATCACCAAAATTCAAAGCTAACGATCCCAGAAAGCAGTCACTGGATTTAGTGCTGACTCCTCTGCTACAGTTGTATGCACCACGCACTCACACTCAGCACCTGCTTCAGTATCGGTATGTTTGCAACATTTCACGTCATTATTCAGCGCACACAGGTTGTGCAGTACAGCGAAAACACATATGAACTACAGCACTTAAATACTAATTTCAATATTAGTTTATTTGTTGCAAATCATATTACGGTCACACAAATGAAAATGTGATCAGTGCACATGCATCACGCAGGCCTAGTGTGCTGCTCTCTGCAGGCCAGAATGAGCATTACAGTCCCATCTACACCACACTGCCAACAGTATTGACCTGCTTCACGCACACGCAAACTCGAGTAACATCCATCCTTAATCCAGAGGCTTTAATGTGATGTGGGCCCACCCTTTGCAGCTCTTCTGGGAAGTCTTTCCACAGGTTTAGGAGTGTTTATGGGAATTTCTGACCGTTCTTCCAGAAGCACATCTGTGAGGTCAGACACTGATGTTGGAGAGAAGGCCTGGCTCACAGTCTCCGCTCTAATTCATGTTCTGTGTCTCAGCATCCACTGACCCCACTCTGTGATTTTATGTGGCCTACCACTTCATGGCTGAGCTGCTGTCATTCCCAATCACTTCCACTCTGTTATAATCCCACTAACAGCTGACTGTTCAATGTTTAGTAGTGAGGAAATTTCAGGACTGGACTTGTTACACAGGTATCATCCTATCACGGTACCACGCTGGAGTTCACTGAGCTCCTGAGAGCGACCCATTCTTTCACTGATGTTTGTAGCAGCGTGTTCATTACGGGAGCCCATCATGATCAGGACTGACAATAACATCAACATTTATTTAGATAAATGGGGAAACGATGTTCACACCATTTTTTTTACCTCTGATTTTGTTTCCACCAACCTCTGAGCTAACCTTCTGACTGCTCAGCCTCTAAATGTTCACCAGCTACTTCCTGCCTGGGAGCTTTGGCCCTGACAGCAGCTGCCTGTTGGAGGAAGAGTATTGTGTCCGGTATACTGACCCTCTGCTGGCCCACACTGATGCGTCTCAGTGACACCTGCAGAACATACTCCTGGTCAGCGTGGACTTTCAGCCAGCTGCTCTCCTCTCTTAGGTTAGCTCCCGCTGCAGGGAGGGGCTGCTCCATCTGCTCCTGGCTCTCCTCCCACCAGCCCTTCATGCTCATCTCAACTTCCAGCACTGGGAGATGGCTCAGGAATGACCATGCCTGAGAGAGATGACATTAATTAGAAAAGGAATGAGGAAGAAGACTGCCTCTTCTATTTATTTTAAGTACCACCTGCTTGTGCAATAGACAGGACACCATCAGAGCTGATGGACAGATTACTCAGATCCACTCAAGTGTTACACACACTTACATCTAACAATTGTTACATACAGTGACAATATAAAGAAATTCAATTTTTACATGCATGACAAAAACAATCTGCTCCTTAGCAGGTCTTAAAAATGAGTAAATGCAACCTCAGATGAACTACATAATACACGGTCTCACTATTCATTTACCAAAGAAGAAACCAAAATGCAGAAGCAGTGTGTGAGAAACTAAACACACCCTCACTGCTTCCATAAGAGGGTAAGTAGCAGCCAGCTGCTAATTAATTGATCATCAGGAGGTGTGATCTGCAAGTGTTCTGGTGTGGAACATTCAGGCTAACACAATGTGAGGGATAAACGACATCAGCAATGCTCTTAAAGAGGCAACTGCTGCCGCCCATCACTCTGGGAGGGGTTATAAGGTAGTTTCCAAACAATCTGAATCATTTCACAGTGAGAGCAACTAGTGGAACATATTCAAGACGGTTGCCAGTCTTCCCAGGAGCGGACATCCCAGCACATTCACGCCGTGATCCGAAACGGCAAAAAACCCAAGAGTTCCTTCTCAGAGTCCACAGGCCTCAGTTAGCATGTCAAAGGTTTAACAGTACAAAGAGAAGAAGAGTGAACAGGTACGGCTTGATTGGAGGTGTTCTCTCTAGAACGAACCTGACAGCACGGCTTAGCTTTGCAAAGCTGCTTTTGAACAAACCACTTCTGGAACAACGTCCTTTGAACCCTACCATGAAGAGAATATGAGTCATAAAAACATAAAGGCACAGGCAGAGTGATTGGGGGGGGGGTGCATGTGCCTGTATGGCAGTGTACTGAGCGGCTAGGAGGGGAAAAGCCTCACTGAGTCTCCCAGCAAAAGCTATTTATGTGAGGATTACTCTTCCTGAGCAAGTCAGACAGGAACGCTGCTGCACATCTAATTATTTAATTAGAGAGGCCGCCACACTGCAGGCCGGCGGGGGAGGCGGGGGGTAAATGTGGTGAGGAGGGGGCAGCAGGGACACTGATTGGGTGAAGCTGCAGGGCCTGCCGTTGTGCCCGGACACTCTCATTACTGCTGCAATTAGCACTTAAATTGGAGCTGTAAAGCCTGTCTGTGCAGCTGTAATTGGGGATCCTGGACATATCTGGGACCACTGTGGCACTATTGCTGCTAATCGCGTGTGTGTGTGTGTGTGTGTGTGTGTGTGTGTGTGTGTGTGTGGAGATCTGCATGGACTAAATGTGGGAGCAGGCCAATTCTAAAAGCAACATATTCAAGTACTTGTAATCCAGTTTTCTGTGGCTTCCATTATTTCTGTAGTAAATCAATATTTACTCATTGCAATGAGATTTTATATTTCAAATGCACATTTAGGGCAATAATTTCTGCAATCTTACCTGGGCAATCTGATTTGATGGAAACTCTCGGCCGACCATAGCAGAGAAAATACTTTCTTTTCCATTACAGGCAGCGATGAGCTCAGGAAGGCCTTCGATTGGCCTGCTGAACCCTCCCAGGTCACCTCGCCCCTTCCTGTTTGCCCAGTTTCTACAGAGCGATAAAAGGGAAGACAGACAGCATCAGAAAAGTTATTTGACTCTGTAGGAGACAGGTCAGCAAACTCAAATGGTGCATGCATTGAAAATGACTTCAAGTCCACTGAAGATTAAAAAGGTCCTTAATGTGTTTGGATCTGTTTGACTGCAGAATGCTGCTGCAGTTTGCTGGGGCTTACACCTCACGGTGGGAATAGTTGATATCAGAAGAATACACCAGCTGCTAACTATGAATCATCATCTTCCCTTAGCTGGCCCCTTCAGGAATTACCACAGTGGATCATCTGCCTCCACCTCACCCTAGCATCCTCTTGTAAGACCACAACCCACTGCACTCCCTTCTACACAGCATCCACGAACCTTCTCTGTTTTCCTCTTTTCCTCCTGTCTGGAAGCTTCAACATCCTTTGTCCACTATGCCCACCATCCCTCCTTTGCAGATGTCTAAACCATCTCAACCTTGCCTCTAGATATTGGTCTCCAAATTGCTCAACCTGCGTTGTCCCTCTGATATAATCCCTTCTAATTCAGTCCATGCCGGTCATTCCTAGCTGCTAACTGAAGAAAACCCTGAATCCTTAGTTGCACATGCAGTTTCACACATTAAAGTAACTAAAAGTAGCTACTCTGGGTTGGCTCAGATGGTGAGCAGGCGACCACATACGCTGCATGGCCATGGTCACTATCCAATAAAGGCCAAAAAAATCTTTTTTAAAAACTGGTTACTTTCTTTATTGCTTTACATCAAGAATTTGTTCGCACAGTACTGAAACATGATGCATTGCACAGCAAAGAGAACGAGAGTCTGCCACGTACTGGGGTTAGCTCCAAATGACAGTAACTGAAGCCACGGGGTCGTTTACCTGAGCCAATGCAGGTGTTGTTGTTCTATGTGTGGTACTGTCAGCAGTGAGGAGTCGTGCAGCCAGCGGCCCTGCACGATCATTTGCAGGAGGTTGCAGATGCTGATAGCTGTGACGAGCCATCCTTCATTAGCAGCTACATCCAGCATTGCCTTAAGTGAAGAACAGAAGATTATTATATTAATAATAATATTATTAAGTATAATATTAATATATTATGATAGGTCACTTTTTTTTTTAAGTAGCAGAGACTGTGTGTGACACACTGTGGTTGAGTGGGTCAGCAGGTTTCACATCTCACCAACTGTATGACATTTTATTGTTATTGCCTAAGACATTATGTACATCTTCCCTTCTGTTTGCTGCTGGTTGTGTGGAGATATTCTTTATTTGATGTCCTTGTTTTCTTTTTGTCCTTCTAGGCACTGAGTAATACTGAGGCAATATGTATTACCAACTGTTGGTCCTATATAAGAAGATGATTGGATATTATTGCCCCTGGTGGGGGTGATTTAAAATGGCACCTCCCTGCACTTGATTGTCTCATGAAGAGCAGGTTTGTTTGAAATGTCAATCCATACTAGATGCAGCAAATAAGGAAACTGGTCATTAATTCTCTTCTGTGTTGGCTCGGTGTTAAAGGGCTAAATGATGCCTGGTCTTATCTCAAGAATACATCCAGTTTGATCATCCATAAACATGCTCCTATGAAAAGATTAAGGACTAAGAATCATTATAGCCCCTGGTTCCCCATGACTTGGCGAAGCCTATCCACCAAAAATCATCCTTTGGCCAAAAGTCCGTTCCGCTCAATCTCCTCTTGACCGGCTTGCCTTCAGGCAATGCAGGAATAAAACCACACAGGTGATTAGGAATGCCAAAAACTCCCACTTTAAGGAGAAATTCACCACCTGATGCAAGGAAATCCCGGAAAAAGGTCAGGTCCATGGCATGGATGACATCCTGGTGGCTATGTCCATTTTTAGTACATCAGGTGAAAATGTATACACTTACAGTTTGTAATGAGACCACCCAAAATACACAGGTGCTGGTCATAAAATTAGAATATGATGAAAAAGTTGATTTATTTCAGTAATTCCATTCAGAAAGTGAACCTTGTATATTATATTCATTCATTACACACAGACTGATATATTTCAAATGTTTGTTTCTTTTCATTTTGATGATTATAACTGACAACTAATGAAAACCCCAAATTCAGGATCTCAGAAAATTAGAATATTGTGAAAAGGTTCAATATTGAAGACACCTGGTGCCACACACTAATCAGCTAATTAACTCCAAACACCTGCAAAGGCCTTTAAATGGTCTCTCAGTCTAGTTCTGTAGGCTATGCAATCATAGGGAAGACTGCTGACTTGACAGTTGTCCAAAAGATGACCTTTGACACCTCGCACAAGGAGGGTAAGACACCAAAGGTCGTTGCTAAAGAGGCTGGCTGTTCACAGAGCTCTGTGTCCAAGCACATTAATAGAGAGGCGAAGGGAAGGAAAAGATGTGGTAGAAAAAAGTGTCCAAGCAACAGGGATATCCACACCCTGGAGAGGATTGTGGAACAAAAGCCATTCAAAAATGTGGGAGAGACTCACAAAGAGTGGACTGCAGCTGGAGTCAGTGCTTCAAGAACCACCACCCACAGACGTATGCAGACGTGGGTTTCAGCTGTCGCGGTCCTCGTGTCGAGACGCTCTGGAACAAGAGATGGCGTCAGAAGCGTCTCGCCGGGGCTAAAGACAAAAAGGACTGGACTGCTGCTGAGTGCTCCAAAGTTATGTTCTCTGATCAAAGTCAGTTTAGCATTTCCTTTGGAGATCAAGGTCCCAGAGTCTGGAGGAAGAGAGGAGAGGCACAGGATCCACGCTGGCTGAGGTCCAGTGTAAAGTTTCCACAGTCAGTGATGGTTTGGGGTGCCATGTCATCTGCTGGTGTTGGTCCACTGTGTTTTCTGAGGTCCAAGGTCAACGCGGCCGTCTACCAGGAAGTTTTAGAGCACTTCATGCTTCCTGCTGCTGACCAACTTTATGGAGATGCAGATTTCATTTTCCAACAGGACTTGGCACCTGCACAGAGTGCCAAAGCTCCCAGTACCTGCTTTAAGGACCATGGGATCCCTGTTCTTAATTGGCCAGCAAACTGGCCTGACCTTAACCCCATAGAAGATCTGTGGGCTATTGTGAAGATGGGATACTCCAGAGCCAACAATTCAGAAGAGCTGAAGGCCACTATCAGAGCAACCTGGGCTCTCATAACACCTGAGCAGAGCCACAGACTGATGGACTCCATGCCACGCCGCATTGCTGCAGTAATCCAGGCAAAAGGAGCCCCGACTAAGTACTGAGTGCTGCACATGCTCATACTTTTCATGCTCATACTTTTCATCTTCATACTTTTCATCTTCATACTTTTCAGTTGGCAACATTTCTAAAAATCATTTTTTTGTGTTGGTCTGAAGTAATATTCTAATTTTCTGAGATACTGAATTTGGGGTTTTCATTAGTTGTCAGTTATAATCATCAAAATTAAAAGAAGCAAACATTTGAAATATATCAGTCTGTGTGTAATGAATGAATATAATATACAAGTTTGACTTTTTGAATGGAATTACTGAAATAAATCAACTTCATCATCATTTTCTCATTTTATGACCAGCACCTGTACTATGTTACGGTCAGGTATGATTGTCTCCACCTCCAAACAGAGTGTAGCTATGATAGTCCACAGACCCACCTCCACCCAAGCATAAGCAGCTACAGCTGTTTGCTGTACTAACATAATGCAGATTATTTAACTGTAAATGGAACAGTTCAGTGCTTTTCTACTCTAGCTGAGCACCCAAAACACTTTGTACAAACTGTGTGTTTATGCTGCAAATCTTCAGTTTTTGTCTACTGTGGGACTCATCGTGGTAACACACTACCAGAGAAGTGTGGATGAATGAAGTCTGCAAATGAACATACAAGTGTGTCTGTCAGATTCATTTTCTTTGTGTACTTTAAAGTATCAATAAAAATATACAGTCATACAGTAAAAACAACCATAAAGAACCTGAAGACATGAAGCATTTCAGTAAATGCAGCAGGACACCAAAGAAGTAACCACATCCATGAGCCATGCACTACCACAGCATGGAAAATCACAAGCACATGTACACATGCATACAGACATCCAGAGCTGTGGACAATGGCTTACAGACATCAGACATGCTCCCAACTTCAAACAGTATTTCCAGTGAAGTTAAACACCATTCACTTCACTGTTACCAACTCTATTTAAGCCTAAGCAGTTGCAAAATTTTCTAACATTAAAACACTTCCAACTTCCATCTGAGCAGCAGATCCACTGTGGCTGAGAATCCCGGTCATTAGACCTAACTTCTGAGCATCATGTTATTTATGAGATGGATCACCAAGTTCAGCTACAAATCACCTTCTAATGTTCAACATTCCCCTTATTCCAAACATTATCTATAGCATAGAACCACTCCACAACATGTGCTCCCCTCACACATGCAGCAAATAATTCAGATCTGTCACTGATATATTTCTCTCTGACCGTTCTGCACTGGGTTTTTCACCTGAACATTAGGATAAAGTTTAAGCTCTTATCAAAAGACGAAACACGTTACTGCACAAAACTTACTGTGTCAGCTTGCTGTTATACAGTTCCTGCTTTTTAAGGTTTTTCTTTGATTTAAATGCTGAAGAAAATATATCCAGAGTCTTCAACACATACTAGTCTTACATATCGAACATCGCTAAGAATTCATCCAATTCAGACTCACGGTGGTGGTGGTGGTGGTGGTACTTGGAGTCAGTACAGATTCATGTACTGGTTATGGTTGCCAAATTAAATATTGGGTTCTTTTTACATGTCTGGGCGAGCAAACATCTTGAACACTTTTAAGCACTGTCTAGAGAGAGCGGCTGTCCACTCAGAAGAATCATAAAGGTGATCATTTGTTGTCACTTTAAGAATCAATAATAATAATCATAAAGAAAATTGTCACATTATTACACCATTAAATTTATCAGATCATCCATCCATCCATCCATCCGTGGCAGGGTCGTGGGGGCAGCCTATGTTTCTGTCGGCCGTCACCACACCAGGACACAACCGCACACACAAGCATAAATGCCAGCAACAACATCGGAAGTCCATCGTTCCTAACGTGGCACACTATTGAGCCGCAATTATTATTTTTCCAGATGTGAACTTCTCATATTTTAACGTGAACACCGCTTGCAGTAATGTGTTTTCATATCATATTTGACATCAATTTGAATTTTTTTCCTTCGTTGTCTGTTTGGAGTGCAAGGTGTTCATAATGAACGATTCGCAGCGCCGCACGGTTTTTGTCCATTTAACAGTCCTAAACTGTAACTTGATATCTGAGTGCTTCTTAGTTTCAGACGAGTCGGTTAGTATAATTTTTTTCTTATCGAGTCCATTAAGAAATTAGTCGCCAGGAACGTCCCTGGTTTCAAAGTGGGCAAAATGTTTGCTTGTTTAAATATGTCAACAAAACCAATCATGGGACTTTTTTTGATTGTAAGTGAATGAGATTCAGATCAGATCAGCAGTAGTTGTGCCATTCCGTGCCAGGTTACAGGTTGAGGGCAGAGAGCATGTTATGAGCATGTTATTTCCTACTTGCAAGGTGCAGGACAAATGCACAAAGTGTGCTGCAAAGGTCATTTGGACCATAGCAAACATACAGTTTGAGAAAGCAGCTTTTAGCCTACAGCTATTGAACTGATGTTCCTCGAGCCTCGAACGCTAAAGTAATAAGTCACAGCTCAAGTAAACAGTTGACGAGAGCGTTTCCTGAAGCTGTAAGTGAACACTACCTGACAGATTCGGATGGCGTTGTCCAGCACCGTCTTGGTGTCAGTGGTGTAGTCGCTGCACGGCAGCTGGGCATGGCTGAAGTGGGCCTGCAGCAGCAGGTGGGTCTTGGTGTGTGGACTGTCGTAGGAGTGGGGGTTGACCTGCAAGGGGAGCTGCTGAGCCAGCTGGCTGTTCAGCTGGTCCTCATTGTGTCGGACGGGCAGCTCGGCATACTCCTCTGCATCCTGAAAGAGATTAAAAGTGAAACGGAGCCTAAAGCATGCTGTGGTCACACCATTTAAATCAGAGCATGTGTTGCATGTAACTCCGCGCGTTTCTGCTTTTTGCCATGAATAGAAACACAGATTTTCCTGATATCACAAAGATTTCTGAATTGAAACTAAATTTTCGCTAAATGTTAAATAAAGGAGTGGGATGTGGGCTGATGATGATGAAGGTAAAATGATGACAATGTTCCATCAATCTTTTTGTTGTAGCTGTGGCAGCGTGCTTAGCATTGTTTGTAGCCGTTATACCGAGAGATGCATGGACACGCACGGCTGCTATCTCCTAATTCACTCCAGCTCAACTTTAGCTAATGTAGTCCCATCAAAAGGCTATGCTGGAGGCATCTGTCACAGCCTCCCCCAGCCTGGACTCTGTAGGCTCCATCCATCACTGACTGAAGCAGCGCTTCTAAAGCTAAGACTTGGGCCGGGTGGGGGCCGGGGCGAGGGGCGGGAACAGGAAAAATTTCGGAATAATGAATCGTTTAGTGACATTATGTGTGCATATCAATGTGATGGAAAGAACGTCTATGATAGACCCAAAGAAGGCATTGTATCCCAAAACTCCACAGCGGCCCACACACAGACACAGAGCAGGAATAATCGCAGAGACCGGAGCTTCGAAGTAATAATTGCAGGAAAAAAAGAGGAAAAATACATGCACGTGCGCACACACACACACACACACACACACACACACACACACAAACAACACACACACGAGCTGGGGCAAACTGAAGGGAGGGGGATGTACACAACTAAGACTCAGACTCAGACAACATTCACTCCAGTCCGTCTCGTCATGGCTCTGCTCTTTACAGTAAATATTATGCAGATAGGTGGACTGTATATTTAAAAATATACAATTTTTCCACTTTTTGTGCTTTAATGATGAAAATCAATTAACGATTTACTTAACAGAAGATTAATTAACAGCTGTGAAATAACGAGTAATAAGAAAATAGCAAAAAGATCAGGTTACATTAGTTCTTGGACTGTTTCTGGATGCAAAAGTTCCCTGAAGATGTAATTTGGGACAGTTTGCCACAAAAAATTATGAGAACATGTGCATAAACATCAAAATCTAATGTTTAAGATCATCTTCTCGACCATGTTGAGACCCCTCCCAGCATGGAACCGGACCACATACCCTCTCATTTCTGTCAGAGCCTCAGACCTGAAATGTGTGCGGCGCACAAACATCAGCAGACTCTTGTGTGGTGGACAATCACTGCTAATGACAGCTGGGTCGCCAAGATTCTTGAGTTGAAAAGGTAACAGTTTCCAAGCCTGAAGGCAGCACTTCAAATAAGAACTAAGACCAAACGCAAGCTTGGCAGGACTCCCCTAGAGGACCTCACACACCACAAATGATTTGGCAGCATCGGGGTGGGGGGTGGTGTGTGTGTGGGGGGGAGGGGGGAGTAGTTTTTATGTATTTTACTTGCAGGCAACTCTTCAAAATGAAGGTGCACAAACTCAACTGGCTGGTTTTGATGGAGAATGCCGGCGCATTTAAATGGATACGACTGGTTTATTAGAAGATTAATCTTATTTTCATTGTTGTGTTAAACAGCATCAGTGTGATGGTGAAGCCAGATCGTAAACCAGCTGACAGCTTATTCACACTTTCTGCACCAGTTTATTTAGATGTAAAAACCTGAAAGAGGCAATGATTTTTATGAGACCTGTAAAACAATCAGAAGCAGACACGGCAGCAGACAGACGGCCACAGAAACAAGCGCCGATGAGAATGAAGCAGATTGCTGCAGACCGGCTCTTCAAAGTCCAACAGTTACATTTTCATATTGATCAATTTGTTCCCAAAGGTCTGCAATTTACCCGGTGAGTAGAACATCATTACGATTTTGATGCTCGAGATTTCTGAGATGCTTCTTAAAACAGTGCTTGTTGTTTTTCTGAGGCAACATTATGACAGAACCAGAGACGGAAACAGGCTGAGACTCAGGCTTGTAAGGTGGGGGTGGGTGTTGGTCATTACTGAGGAGTCTGCCCGTGCCTCGTAGCCTCGTAGCTGAGAGCAGCGCAGGAACAGCCTGACTGGCCACCAGACGTACCAGCTCAGGCACGCTTTGGTCTGCCTCCAACTACACGTGTGCCATCTTAGCTATGTCAAAGCAGCTAGATTACCATTAATATTTAAGCAGACTGAATGCACTTCCCACTGTACAAACAGAAGTCAACAATACAAATGAAATGAAAACACATCCTCTCCAGAATTCCCTGGTGTCAGGGAAACAAACCAGCCTTGTGTGTGAACTGTTCTTCTAACAGTGGGTGAAGACAAGGCTTCTGCAGCCTTTTAATTACAACTACAAGAAATAATTACTGCACACGTTTCACGCTGCCAACCATTCCTATCTGCAAACCCAAACCCACGTTTCTACTGACTGGACTGTGTGTGACTGTCATTCCTCTGTGCCACTATTAGACACACAACACTGAGACACACTGTTGAACCAGTGGACCTCCCCGGTATTAATGTGCTGCTCAAAATCTGGCTTTGTTGTGCTCAAAACTATTTCAGCAAATGAATGTTTCGAAGTTTGAATCAGCAACTGAATCCACACCTGCACAAACCTGACAAGACAAACTCACAGAGTACGTGCTGCATTCATTTCTCTGAAGATTTAGCCATTTTAGATATCTTGCGCTTAAAAACAGGACAATATCCCGGGTTTGACCCCGCCATCTACTCTACACTGTCTTATCTAAAGGTCTGACTTTACTACATAGTACCACAAAATGTTTATTTTTCCATTTGATTTTTCAGGAATCAAATATATTGCATTGATTGATCAAAAATAGACCTATTAGAGCATCAGATAATCTACTAATCCATAATCCACTCTTCAACCACACATGATGGTGTGCAGCCACCATGTGTTTTACTAACCCCACCTACTGGAAGCCTGGCTCCTGGTCAGTTAGTAAAAGGAAGAGGGTAGAGGAGTTAATAAAACAAAGTGTGTGTATGTGTGTGCAGGAACATTTCATGAAATAACAATAAGCACAAACAAGCCTCTTCATTGGTACACCAGGGAACTATAATGCAATAATACCTCACATTTTCTCCACAGCATTAGCACACACAGAGTGCTCTACAGGGATATTTTGGTCAACCTTGTTGCATCTGTATAAGTGAAGAGGCTCTTAAATAACCCAGCATGTGTACACACAGTTTGTAGTTCTTCATGAATCACAAAGGTGTGAATGCAAAAATGTGGCACACAGTGTGTGGACATCAGACTGGTGACAGGACAGCAGCGGTGCTCACAGTGAGATACTCACCGAGAGGACAGAGAGCAGCTCGGGGATCGGTAGCTCAGCCCTGAGGCGCTCTTTGAACATGCAGACTGTCTGATGCTTCAGGTAGTAATAGGAGGCAATGCGACCGTAGGTAAGTGGCTCAATCGATTGATCATCCTGTAGAGTTAATGGCAAGGAAAACCTTTAACACACCTGTGACATTCAACAGAGAGAAATCCTTGGAAATATCACACGCACCGCTTTTATCTCTATGCAGTAAGACGACTCCAGGTCGCGCAGGCTTCTCTCCACCAGGCTGGACAGATATGTGTTAATGGACTCGTGGCTGATGTCTTCCAGGCTGTAATAACTGAAAAACACAGCACATACAGTGGGCTTATGAGGAACTAAACATCAATCACTTTGTGCAAAATTAGAGAAAAGAGGGACATAGCGCTGCACTGAGAACCTCCTCGTCACTGCTTTGGTCTCCTGTAAGGGCCCATTATTGTCACCACTCTGGTTATGTTGTTGGCCAACTGTGACATCACCACAGCCTTGTTAACATTTGCGCTCACTAGACTGCAGCAGACTCGCTGCAGTTTCTCCTGAACAATAGCTGTCGTCACTAAGGCAAAGCCTCCGCTTCACCAATGGTACAGGAGGACAAGTCCAACCACTCAAACACTCGTCACCTACACGCTAAGCACCAGGTAAACTGTGAAGAGTGCAATGCAAACTGCAAAATGGAGACATTTGCCTTCAAAGTAAAGTTGCACGTTCCAAAACATTCTGGTTTCAGTGGTACGGCACAATTTTTACTTTGAAGGTGAACGTTCTCCATTTCCGGTTTGCGTCACACTCCACTTAACGGTTAGTTAGAAGGGCTGCAACGATTCGTCAACATAACCGATGACGTCCACTACAAAAATTAGTGGATGTGGAATTTTAATGTTGGCGCGTCAAGCGAGTGGCAGTGGATTTCACCAGTGAAGGGAGAGGTGTGAAAAAACATCATGGCTGCAGTGGACACTTTTCATTGTTTTCAAACACTCATTTCACTTCATCCCTTTGTATGCTGAATCTCTGCTCTTCTACACAGCTGACTGAAACACCAGTAACAGCATCAGGAAGACTAGCACACATACAGGTTGGTTGTGCTGCTGCCAGCTGGTGACAGTAAACAGCTACAGCATATAGGCAATGGCGGATCTATTCTGGCCCAAAGTGCAGCCGTGACCGGTTCTGAATGACAGCTTTACATTCCAGGTACTGCGTACCCGCACAGTATCTTTTAGTGGTATGCAGTAACGGACCGTACCGGCTTACTTTCACCCCTGGCTCTAACTGTATCTAGCTTGGTCTTTGTCTGACAATTTGTGTGTAGACTTGATTGGTTCTTCTCTTCTTCCTTTGTTTCAGTACAAGTATCAGCTGTAATCAGTTCCATTTTCCTTGTCATGGAACAACAATGCGGACACACTAGCAGCCAAGTATAAAACATACAGTGGGTATGGAAAGTATTCAGACCCCTTTACATTTTCCCCTCTTTGTTTCATTGCAGCCATTTGCTAAAATCAATCATTTTATTTCTCATTAATGTACACTCAGCACCCCATCTTGACAGAAAAAAACAGAAATGTAGAAATTTTTGCAAATTTAAAAAAAAAAGAAAACCTGAAATATCACATGGTCATAAGTATTCAGACCCTTTGCTCAGTATTGAGTAGAAGCACCTTTTGAGCTCGTACAGCCATGAGTCTTCTTGGGAATGATGCAACAAGTTTTCCACACCTGGATTTGGGGATCCTCTGCCATTCTTCCTTCAGATCCTCTCCAGTTCCCTCAGGTTGGATGGTGAACGTTGGTGGACAGCCATTTTCAGGTCTCTCCAGAGATGCTCAGTTGGGTTTAGGTCAGGGCTCTGGCTGGGCCAGTCAAGAATGGTCACAGAGTTGTTCTGAAGCCACTCCTTTGTTATTTTAGCTGTGTGCTGAGGGTCATTGTCTTGTTGGAAGGTGAACCTTCAGCCCAGTCTGAGGTCCTGAGCACTCTGGAAGAGGTTTTCTTCCAGGATATCTCTGTACTTGGCCACATTCATCTTTCCTTCAATCAGTCGTCCTGTCCCTGCAGCTGAAAAACACCCCCACAGCATGATGCTGCCACCACCATGTTTCACTGTTGGGATTGTATTGGGCAGGTGATGAGCAGTGCCTGGTTTTCTCCACACATACCGCTTAGAATTAACACCAAAAAGTCCAATCTGGTCTCATCAGACCAGAGAATCTTATTTCTCATAGTCTGGGAGTCCTTCATGTGTTTCTTTCATATGTCTTGCACTGAGGAGAGGCTTCCTTCAGACCACTCTGCCATAAAGCCCCGACTGGTGGAGGGCTGCAGTGATAGTTGACTTTGTGGAACTTTCTCCATCTCCCTACTGCATCTCTGGAGCTCAGCCACAGGGATCTTTGGCTTCTTCTTTACCTCTCTCACCAACGCTCTTCTCCCACCATTGCTCAGTTTGGCTGGACGGCCAGGTCTAGGAAGAGTTCTGGTCGTCCCAAACTTCTTCCATTCAAGGATTATGGAGGCCACTGTGCTCTTAGGAACCTTGAGTGCTGCAGAAATTCTTCTGTAACCTTGGCCAGATCTGTTCTTGCCACAGTTCTGTCTCTGAGCTCCTTGGGCAGTTCCTTCCACCTCATGATTCTCATTTGCTCTGACAGCACTGTGAGCTGTGAGCTCTCATACAGACAGGTGTGTGCCTTTCCTAATCAAGTCCAATCAGGTTAATTAAACACAGCTGGACTCCAATGAAGGAGTAGAACCATCTCAAGGAGGATCAGAAGAAATGGACAGCATGGGAGTTAAATATGAGTGTCACAGCAAAGGGTCTGAATACTTATGACCATGTGATATTTCAGGTTTTCTTTTTTAATACATTTGCAAAAATTTCTACATTTCTGTTTTTTCTGTCAAGATGGGGTGCTGAGTGTACATTAATGAGAAATAAAATGAACTTTTTTGATTTTAGCAAATGGCTGCAATGAAACAAAGAGTGAAAAATTTAAAGGGGTCTGAATACTTTCTGTACCCACGGTATACAATGACACCACACACTGCAGTGTAGGCTCTACAGAATGGCGATTCAGACTCAAAAACTGGCTTCGTTCTTGGCAGCTGAGGTAACTGAGATAGTCAAACACCACTGGCTAATCTTTTGACTGGTGTTGTATGTATAAATCAATGTTTGTCTGTTTACAAAGGTAGAACATTACTGATGATGGAATATCATTAGCATCTAATAAAAGTGGAAGGGCTTACTGCAACTATTCTGGCTGTTCTGGTTGCAACTTGTGGTTAGTTTCTTGTACAAAGTTGTTTTACAGAAGAAAAGCCCAGGCTGAGACAAACTCCTCGCCCCTGCTAGAAAATGACTCTCAGGTTAGACTGAAAAAAGACATCCAGCAGCCAAAATGGGTTCCATACACAGACATGCTAACAGTTACCACCTGAACTCTCATCAGCTAAAACAAGCCAATATTTGTGCACGTTGTGTGCAATTCATGTAAAAGTACAGCAAGACAGGGCAAGGGCAAAAATACTTTAATCATAATTATATAAATATATCCTGACAAGACTGGAAAAGTGGTCATTACTGATGGTCAGTTGTGCTACTTAATGCCATCTGGTTCTCTATAGTTAGTTAATGACCAAATTTCATGTTATCTAAAGATGATAAATACATATTATAAATTGTAACTGGAATCCCCAACACACATCTAACCGTCTTATTGGTTAGTTTTTATAAGCGGCTAAGTGCTAATATTAAAGTACTAGCACGATTGTTGTTTTAAAATACCCGAAAGCTGACATCAAATATAAGACTTAAATTTAAAACATATCCATGTTTTTATAATTCTTAAATCATTTCTAATTTAGATTTAGTCAGGTATTCTGACTAACACAGGCTAGGGCTACAAAAACAAACAGAATGGGCCTATAATTTAATAATGAATTCTAAAATTGTTTTTATGTGGCACTTAGTGATGGTCCCCTTTACTCTATTTGTTTGGGTTATATTGGTTTATACACCCCCCCCCCATTTGTCTGTCTGCTTGTTTGTTAACAGTGTTAAAGTAAAACTACCAGCCTCAGACCAAATTTGCACGAAACACGACCAGTGACCCCTAGATCACCTGATTACATTTTTTGCCATAACTGGGGCAAGTTCAGAGGTCAAGTTTTTCTGAAAATCTTGTGAATGCAATAACTTGAGAACAATGTGAGGCAGGATGTTCAAATTCACACCAATAGATGCATCTACTAAAAGTCTTGGATGTGTTTTCTCAGGTTTTCAGTGTTTGGAGAGTGACATGTTTCTGAGACGGACGTTGTTCAAATCAGCTAAAACGTCTGCTGGGGGCGGGGTTTGTTGTGCCCAGCAACACCTGTTTTGTTTTTGCACCGATTCATTTTCTTTAAAAAAAGCTTGATATTCCATTAACATATCTTTATACTAAAATGTATTTATACGTTCAATATCACAGCTTTATATCATAAACTAACGCTCATTAAGAACAAAGATGACAATCCAGGAATATCCAAAACAATTCAGCACTTGCATTTATCCTGCTTGTCCGAGTCATGCAGTCTGCAGCCCCCACAGCCCATCCCCACACCCGTAGGGACTGCCCTGAGCTCGGATCTCACTACCTGTTTTGTTCAGCAGAAATCAATGAAAACAAATGTCCATAATGTGCTCACGTCACACAAAAAACCCTGGCTTTAAACACTTGGGTCACATCCACCTGCTATCAAAATCTTTTGTTTGCAAGGGGTAGCCAATCAAAAGAATATTGGCTTAGCAGGCAAAGGCAGCTAAAATGGTTTGTTTTCACACATATCCTCCCAGTACATACGGCACTCGTGTAACAAGGGGCTGTAGTAAATGATGTCTATTTAAATAATCTATAACAATAAACCAGATAGTGTGAGTGTGTGTATTTCATTCATACTTACAAGGTATTCACATTATATTATACTGCTGTGTGTACAGGAATATGACTACATAAATAACATGCAGGAATATGAATAATGTGATCTTGTGTTTCACATCTTTGAAGAGTAAAGATCACATCTGGCTCAACTCCTTGTAGCCTTTGAGTGTGTGTGTGTGTGTGTGTGTATATATATATATATATATGTGTGTGTGTGTGTGTAGGAAACAACAATATCCTCTGGCTTTCTTTTGCACGGAGGATTACAAAGTTCAGAAAACAACCTGGGCTTCATAGATAATTGGAAACATTTCTGGGGAAAACCTCGTCTTGTCCCCAGATGGCTGCCCCTCCCTGAGCCTGGTTCTGCTGGAGGTTTCCTTCTGACAAAAGGGAGTTTTTCCTTCCCACTGTTGCCAAGTGCTTGCTCATAGGGGATTAGATCAGATTAGATTTATTGTCACTGCATATGTCACAATTACAGTGCAAAGAAATGGGTTGTCTGATTATTGGTGTTTCTCTGTATTGTTGCAGGATCCTTACATTACAATATAAAGCATTTTGATGCGAATGTTGATTTAGCACAATATAAATGAAACTGAACTGAACCAGGAGAGACAGCATCCATCCATTTGGATAGTGCAGCTCTAGGAATACAGTCACAGATGACTATCCAGTGATACATGCCTGTCTGCAGCTTTCTTCCTCCTCTCCTTTGCTCCCTTATTCACAAGGAGTCCCCACAGTGGGCAGCTCCACATGTCAGATTTGGCAGATTATTTATGCCAGATGCCTTTCCTGATGCAACCCCAAAGGGATTTGTATGGAGTTTATATTTGATTTCTCAGACTTTTAATTTAGCGCTCAGGACAGATAACGTATTTGTAGGTCATTTTAACGTTCATTTTTAAACACAACTGGCCTCTCTTGAAATAAAAATGAGCTGACTCAACTTTTGAATCCCACTTGCCCTCAGATATGGTACAGAAACCAAACAGTTCATTATATTCCAGAAAACCCTCTACTGTCTTATCATTTCTTTAGTTTACAGCCACCGGTGCAACCAGTCGGAGGGTGAGGGGAACGAGAGAGAGCAACAGAGACGAGACAAACAGCACCTCTGGGACCCTCTGGGACCAAGAACTCTGAGGCTAAGAATCACTGATCTACATAGAAAAGAGCCGTCACCTTTAAACCAGCAGCACACACGTTCTCCTAACATTGCATAAGAAAAGTTAGTGTCATGTATGAATTATGTTGACACTGTTCTTTGACAAATAAAAAGAACAAAGGAAGAATAGAGATCTCTAAATTAAACCTTTTTTTCTCATTTTGGTTGAAAATGAAATATAATCTTGGAACCCAACCCTAGATACTGAAACAGTCAACTACAGCAATATTTACGGGGCTGTCTTGTGATTTTGCTGCAGATTATGTGATATACACAATTTCAACAAGAATTCCAGTCCTTGTCCAACCAGTAAGTGTAAGAGCTTCGTTTGCAATCGTCAAGCACATTCTCAACAGAGCCGGGGTGGCTATGAGGGATTTAGTGTTTCAAGTTAAGGAGCTCATTTACCCGGTGGCCTGAAAAAGCATAGACAGTAACGTGGACAATGCTCCTGCCTATCATGCAGAAGAGGGACATAAGCCTGAAGGAGAGGCTCATGATAAACCACAGGATCTATGTTCCAGCCCTCTCCCATCATCTGGAGAGTCACGGTAATACAAAAACTAATGAAATCATAGACACAAGCGACTGAGTTAGGAGAAGATATGCTGGTCCTGTTCCTTAAAAGATGCCAGCTGAGCTAGCTCGAACACATGATCATGATTCATTTATCCATCCATTTCCTACTGCTTATCCAGATCTGGGGCAGCACTCTGAGCAGAGATACTCAGACTGGGCAGAGACGGGGGAAATCAACACGAATACTGACTACTGCATTACCATAATGACCTAGCTACCTAGATACAACTACAGCCTATTGCATTTGGTGTCACAGCGGTATTCTTGTGAATACTATGAAAAAGCCCTATCACAGTTGTTGAGAGGTTGTCACCTTCCTGGAAAGTTGGCTGTTAAGCTGCAGTGCAGTGACACTGTAGTTTTGACACAGTTAAAAGGGAGTTCTTCCTTCCCATTGTTGCCAAGTGCTTACTCATAGGGGGCGGGTGAATGATTGGAACTTTCTCTCTGATATTGAAGGGTCTTTAAATTACAATATAGAGCACCTTGAGGTGACTGTTGTTGTGAACTGGGGCTGTGACGGCTCACCCTCTATGCGTATTCCTTCACCTTTTAGAGCAGCAGCTGGGGTGGAGTGCCAGAGAAGTGGTTGCACCTGAGGTGGGAGTGGCCAAGGGAATAAGGCCTGCTCTCACCGTTCCTTCTCCCCTCTCCCTTCTTCTCTCTGGGGCAGCATCTACCTCATGCTGATTTGTGAGGTTTTTTTGGGTTTGGTATTGTTGTTTAACACCTTATATATGTTTATCTGCATTCATGCATCACTATGGTCTGACACTTTACTATATAGTTTGTTAAATGAATTGGAAACAGTACATTTTGCTGGGTGTGGACTCATTTGTTTATTGCCAGCCTGAACCAAACTGGTAACATATGGGGGCTCGTTCATATGGGGTTACTGTCCCTTGGACTGTGTTTTTGCTGGTTTTGGGTTAGTAGTTTATGGTTGCCTCTCTGGTGAGTACAGTCTCACTGTTGTATGGAAGTTGAAGTTGTGCATTTGTGTTAATGTGTGGCATTTTCTTGGTCAGAGTCCGACCCTGTTTTTGAACCTGCCTGTAGGGTTTTTGGCTTTGGCTGCTTTTCTGGTGTGTGATAACTAAAATAAATAAGGATGGGGAAGTCCTCCCACAATTACACGATGACGTAACAGCACTTTTTTTGGAAACCCAGTGATAATACAGTACCTATTTCAATATTAATACTATTTATAGTATTACAGCTAATAATCACTCCTCTTGTCATTCCTAGTGGTATCAGAAAGAAGCTGCTCTCATCTTTTGGTGAGAAACCCCACAGTGTGTGGGGGTACAGTAAGGAGAGGATATCAGTGGTCCTGGTGCACTTTGAGACCACGAGGTTGGTTTGCAGAAGATGACCATGAATTTCTGAGACTTCCCACCAATACAACTCCAAAGGCACTCTAAAACCTTGTCAGTGTTTTGCTGAAATTTGAATACTGACCCAAAATCCCAGTTTGAATCCAACAATGATCACTATCTGGTTTCACAGGCCTGCTGTATTATAGTGCCACTGTCTGGGCCTCAGTCAGAGGTAAATGTGGGCTGACAGGCGTGCAAATACCAACAGGATGGAATGTTCTGGAATGGTCTCTGTCTACACAGCAGATGTTTGACCGAATTACACACCACTGCAATAACCTGGTTATGTATACTGTACAATGTGCACGTGTATATGTGTGTGTGTGCATGGACTGGCACTGTTGTTGTGAGCAGGTTTGGCTAACCTGGGATTCATCATCAGCCTTCTGAAGAAGTATGTCCAGGTAATGTAGTCCATGGCATCCTGTTTGGATGAGATGGTTCCTGCAGCAATCTCAGCATTCAGATGATCTGACAACACGCTGAGGAGGCTGAGGATACAGTACACAATCAGTTTCTGCACAGAAAAGACATTCACTGGTTAATTGATCAGTGTAAGGCTCTCTAATGTCATAGTGACAGAAACAGTCAAATAGTTCTGCAGTAGCAGTTTTCTTACACCTTGCTGAGAAATCCAGCATCTACAAGTAATATAAATCTCTTGACACCTACAATCTTGCAATTTGCAGTCCTTTCTATTTTCTGTAACAAACCCATGTAAATAAAATGCAGCTGTAGAAGATGTAGGCTATGATAACCATGTCAAGCTTCATACTGCTGAAGGCCCCATACGCTGTTCCTGCCTTAATTAATCAGGGAACAAAAACCGGACTTTATGGATGCCTCCCCTTTAAGAAGCCTTCGTGTAACCACTATGATATAATGTGGTAGCTCAGTCTGTTTTCAGTCACAGAATAAAGTACATATCAAAGATAGAACATCAACATTTGACCAATTTAGCCATTAAATGTATTTGTAGTAATACTGAAACAAAAAACTAAAACATCTATGAGCTTTATTTGCATACTACCTCTGCTAACACACTAATGCTACTGCTAAAAAACTGGATACTATAATGAAACAGCCTACAAAAGCACTCGTTTATCTTTACTAACTACATTGCTGATGTTGTGTTTGTGTGCATTAGCATTTAGCAGTTAGCCCAGTCTGTTCTTTTTCTTTTTTATTTCTAGTCGAGTTTGTTTCCAGTCTGATGACCAACGATACAAAAAGACTTCTTTTTGACTAATTCCTTGAATCTTGCTATCTTCACCTTTCCCCTTTTCTTCCTGCCACCAGAAATTTGTCTATTAATGGCTTAATGTCCAAATACACTGTTCAAGTATACAGTACCAGTCACCTATGAATGGGTGAGTGTGTCCAAACCTGTACATGCTACTCAGAAATCTTCCTTACTCTTGTTCAGATAAAACAGTTCTACTGGCTCTAATTTGTAGTACTTCCACTTTGCCGTACTACATATTAGGACTGCTGAACATGATGTCTTTAAAGTTGGAAGTTTTTTTCTTGAAATATTACCCCCTCTCCCCTGGCTCATTAACTGTAATAAGCTATACTGAACCTAATTCACCATCATATAAATACTCAATAAAAACAAATGAAATAAAACTGGTCTTTTGTATGATCTAAGTGCCATTAATTAGCGTCCTTGGGGGGTGACAGGTGAAAAATGCATAATTTAATCCACTAGCATCTAGGAGCTGCTCTTGTCCTTAATGTTGACGTTTATGGTAAATATTGATCCGAGATCTGATGAGATCTCTATAATCTTCAGAAAGGTTTGACAACTTGACAAATGATAACTTGTCCCAGGACCAGTTCAATGATAGACGTAAAAAGAAATCTCCAACGACTCTTAAATGTCACCACACGATCTGCAGGTACTTCTGTGGCTGTTAGTGTTCAAGTTAATGTGTTTATTGTGTATTAATTAGGGATAGAGAGCGCACAAAAGATGTGGAAAAAGTGATTGCTGTCAAAGAACAAAGCAAAACTGACGAGCAATGCCTTTGTGAATAATGTGCTCTGGACAGTGAAATAAATGACAAAGCTGTCTGGCCATGCCAGCAGAAGACATTTTTGGAACAGACCAAAGGCAGCTTTCAGCAGGAGAACCTCACATGACCTCTGAAGCACGCTGCTGAAAAAGGTCTGGTTTAGGGCTGCTTCACTGCCTCACAGACTGGCAGCTCACACTAACTGATTCAGCTATGAAATCTACAGAGATGTCAAAGAGTACTGGGAGATAAAGCAAGGCAGTAAAAGTAAAAATATCAAATACGCAGTATTGTTTGCATGCAATAGCTGTCAGTAAGCCAAGCTCTCAGCTTTATGGACAAAGCAAAAATCGAATCATTACTGCTGAACACAAGATCATAAAGCTGCTGATGTGTACTCTCGTTTCCCACGGAAGAATAAGATACCTACTAATATCTTTCTTAAGGGGACTTTTCCATTCCCCATCTCAAATGTTTAAGGCTGAACTGTGCATATTTTCTGGTATCAATAATTGCTATTTTGATGGAATAGAGCAGAGCAGAAGCACTACAAGCAGCAAATTTACAGTGAGCAGAGTGGGTTTCAGTGTTTCCGATTTTTAGTCACATTTCTACACAAACATCAGTCTGTAAAGAAAACTGCAGAGTATAAAAGCCATCCAGTGGGTCAGATTTGACCCAGGATGGGGGTTCTATCGGTCATCAAATCAAGCTCTCAGGTCAGTACAGACTGTTTGGGGATTTTGAGATATCTCATTAATTCAGGATAATGGAGAAAATTTATTAAATAAAAGGTTTTCTCTGTATTTCTTTGCATTACACTTCCATAATTATTTATTATTTATTGTATTTTTCATACATTCTATTTTATTTTATATATATTTACGTATGTGTGACTTTCTACAGTGTGACACTGAAACAGGAGTGGCCCTCCAATCTCACTGTACATTCTGTACAATGACAATAAAGGCATTCTATTCTATTCTATTCTACTCTACAGGGGTTGGACAATGAAACTGAAACAGCTGGTTTTAGACCACAATAATTTATTAGTATGGTGTAGGGCCTCCTTTTGCGGCCAATACAGCATCAGTTCATCTTGGGAATGACATATACAAGTCCTGCACAGTGGTCAGAGGGATTTTAAGCCATTCTTCTTGCAGGATAGTGGCCAGGTCACGACGTGATGCTGGTGGAGGAAAACGTTTCCTGACTCGCTCCTCCAAAACACCCCAAAGTGGCTCAATAATATTTAGATCTGGTGACTGTGCAGGCCATGGGAGATGTTGAACTTCACTTTCATGTTCATCAAACCAATCTTTCACCAGTCTTGCTGTGTGTATTGGTGCATTGTCATCCTGATACACAACACTGCCTTCAGGATACAATGTTTGAACCATTGGATGCACATGGTCCTCCAGAATAGTTCGGTAGTCCTTGGCAGTGATGCGCCCATCTAGCACAAGTATTGGGCCAAGGGAATGCCACGATATGGCAGCCCAAACCATCACTGATCCACCCCCATGCTTCACTCTGGGCATGCAACAGTCTGGGTGGTACGCTTCTTTGGGGCTTCTCCACACCGTAACTCTCCCGGATGTGGGGAAAACAGTAAAGGTGGACTCATCAGAGAACAATACATGTTTCACACTGTCCACAGCCCAAGATTTGCACTCCTTGCACCATTGAAACCGACGTTTGGCACTGGCACGAGTGACCAAAGGTTTGGCTATAGCAGCCCTGCCGTGTATATTGACCCTGTGGAACTCCCGACGGACAGTTTTGGTGGAAACAGGAGAGTTGAGGTGCACATTTAATTCTGCCGTGATTTGAGCAGCCGTGGTTTTATGTTTTTTGGATACAATCCGGGTTAGCACCAGAACATCCCTTTCAGACAGCTTCCTCTTGCGTCCACAGTTAGTCCTGTTGGATGTGGTTGGTCCTTCTTGGTGGTATGCTGACATTACCCTGGATACCGTGGCTCTTGATACATCACAAAGACTTGCTGTCTTGGTCACAGATGCGCCAGCAAGACGTGCACCAACAATTTGTCCTCTTTTGAACTCTGGTATGTCACCCATAATGTTGTGTGCATTGCAATATTTTGAGCCAAACTGTGCTCTTACCCTGCTAATTGAACCTTCACACTCTGCTCTTACTGGTGCAATGTGCAATTAATGAAGATTGGCCACCAGGCTGGTCCAATTTAGCCATGAAACCTCCCACACTAAAATGACAGGTGTTTCAGTTTCATTGTCCAACCCCTGTACATGTGCATGCACAGATGTTGGATTCATACTATCTTGTTCATAGATTCATCCATGGGGCCCAAAGCTAAGTACAGCATGAAATACTAATGATGAAGAATGGAGACATGTGACTGTTACCTGGACTCTACAGGAAAAGGTTCGTAGAGGAACTTCTTGTAGAAATCCTTCTTTATGTCATGGACGAGGATCACTGCTTTGCCCTGGTCATCAAACTGAGGACGACCTGCTCGGCCCATCATCTGCAGGACATCTACACACACACACACACACACACACACACACACACACACACACACACACAACACTGTTACCAAAGGCCTCTCCAGTAGAACAATGGGGCTCTTTTATTTAATGTTGTCTTTTATGAACTAAATCCATCGATCGATGGATAAACCTAGAAATTCTGTCCTTAAAAATTATGAACAGAATCGGTGACAAAGGGCAGCCCTGGTGAAGTCCAACACCCACAGGAAACGAGTTCGACTTATTGCCGGCAATGCAGACCAAGCTCTCACTGCAGTTGTACAGGGACTGAATGCCCCGTAACAACGAGCCAGATACGCCACACTCCCGCAGCACCCTATACAGGATACTCCAAGGGACATGGTCGAAAGCCTTCTCCAAGTCCACAAAACACATGTAAACTGGATGGGCAAACTCCCACGCACACTCGGATATACCTGGGAGGATAAAGAGCTGGTCCAGTGTTCTGCAACAAGGACAAAAACTGCATTGTTCCTCCTGAGGTTCGACTACCTCCACACAATGTTGCAGACAGCCCTACAACATCCAGTCTTCAGGAACTCAGGGCAAATCTCATCCACCCCGGGGGGCCCTGACACCATGGAGATGTTTAACTACTTCAGTGACCTCCCCCATCACTGTTCCCAGTACCCATCAGCTGCCTTCGAAGTCTGTGCGGCATCCTCAACAATGGAGGTGCGGAACATTGTCCAATGCCCTCAACCTTCCTCGAAATGCTGAAGTTCTGCCGGACATGGGAGAAGTTCTGCCAGACATTCCCAGCGCACCCTCACTATACATTTAGGTGTGCCAGGTCTGTCCAGCATCCTCCCCCACCACCTGATACAACTCACCACCAGGTGGTGATCAGCTGAAAGCTTAGCACTGAAGTCTCATAGTAGGATAATGGAGTCACCTTGAGCACCCCATCCAGCGACTGGATGGCTGGGCAGTCTGAACAGGACCCTGGCCTGAAGGGGCAGGGAAACAACCCTCTCATCCACCAGTAAAAACTCCAACGCACAGGCAGCACGCTGTGGGGATACAAGGATACCCACCCCAGTACATCGCCTCTCAGCAAGAGCAACGCCACACTGGAACAGAGTCCAGCCCCTCTCCAGGACACTGGTTTCAGAGCACTGAGGTAAGCCCGACTATATCTAGCCAGTATTTCTCAACCTCACACACTAGTTCATGCTCCTTCCTCACCACAGAGGTGACGCTCCATGTCCCTAGCACCACCTTCGATAGCCAGCAATCAGTCCACCAGTGTTTGGCTGTGGCCTGACACGCTGCATGAGACCCCTGCGGTGCCACCTGCAGGCGGCGGGCCTACAGGAGGGCGGGCCCATTTCTTCTCCTTGGGCTGCACCCAGCTGGAGTGCAGAGAGGTTGATGAACTTCAATGATAGCTGTAATAGAAGAGCTTGCTTATTTATGTGTATGCATGAATGTACGGAGGACACGACAGAGAACAGCCAAGGATAAAGCTGGTGCTGATGGGGAAACGAATAATAAGAAACAAATAATGGACTTTAAAGTCATACAAATTGAATGAAGTATATTTTATGTCCCAGAGCGTGCACTGAGGCTGTGACTGAGGTCTTTGTACCTGTGATGGGGTAGTCCGCATAGCGCCTGGATTTGCCATCGAAGTACTCCGTTCCCTTGACGACCACCAGGTGAGCAGGGAAGTTCACTCCCCAGGCCAGAGTACTGGTAGCGATCAGAACCTGGTGACAATGTAGCCATTTAAATTAATAACAACAAAACAAGATTTGAGATACACACAGAATAAATGTTTGTGAAGTAAAGTATGAGTAATGGAAGAAGAGCAGAGCACAGAGCAAGAGAGTTTTTCAAGTTTAACTTTCCACACAATTAATGTAGCGGCATCCACTCTAGCACTAATAGCAAATGGTGTGTGGCGGACCAAACAGAACAACAGGAGGAGATAACAGGGAGACAGAGTGAGACGCCGGGGGTTCATGTATTTCCCACTTGCAGCATGAAGTGTAAATATTCTGTAAAAGCCAAATTTCTTTAAATGTAAAGTACTGTGTAAAAGTCTTGAGCTATCCCTCCTTTCTACAGATTTTGATTCCAAGCAGCTAAATATTCCCATAATTTTTTAAAGTGGTCTTGAGCAATAGTTCTCCAGGCTTTCTGAAGGCATTTCAAAGTTAAAAATAGGAAAAAAAAATCAGCAAAAACTGATCCAGGACCTGCGGGTTGCATCTATTACTTAAGTTGATCCATCTACTATTCACTGAAACCTCATCAGAAATGGTCTTAATAGAAGGGTGGCTGTCAAGAAGCCATTCTTGAGGATGGGGAACAGGGAGAAAGGCTGAGGTATGCCAAATGACAGAAGAACTGGGCTGAAAATCAGTGGCAACAGATATAAGGGAAAGGCATATTGCAACAATATCAGACAGAGAACAGAACTAAAGGAAGCCAACATCTAAAGAGCTTTGGAATGTTCTCCAAGAAGCCAAAAAACTATTCCTGAAGACTACTTCCAGAAATTTCAAGAACGTTTCCCTAAGACAGATCAGGCTGTGTTGAAGAAAAAAGGTAATCCTACCAATAGAGACTTTAAAGCTTTTGTACAAAGTTGCTGTTTTTGCCTCGTATACTGCATTTCTATGTTTGCACGTCTCAATAAATTGTTGCACCTATTTCCCATTTCTAGCAAAATCTAAAGAAATGAAGGATGGCACTATAGGTGGGTAAGCATTCAGGAGAAGTCAGGTCTACAGGGTGAGGTCATACCTGGATCTTACAGTTGACAAACAGCTCCTCCACAGTCTTTCTGTCTCTCTCATGAAGGCCTGCATGATGCATGCCAATCCCAAAGGCCAGCGTCAGCTTCAGGTTGGAATCTCTAACTGTGGCGATGATGTCCTCTATCTGCAGACAAACCACAGCACAAAGAATGACTAGCAAGAGACACAAATCAAATTCTAAACTGAGAGCTAACCCTGACACTGAGAACTGTCAAAAGACTAATGTCTTCTGTCTTGTTAATATGTACAAATTTGTGCTCTGATGCTGTATGTGATGGACTATTTCTTAGCAAAGGTCCTTAGGGGTGCACTGATCACTCCAATCCTGACTGAAAATCTTTGGATTGCATATTGACTGATATGGATAAAGGAAATGATTAATTTGTGTTGTTAATTTTATTAATTTTGGTTATGTTGTAACATTTAAATAAAAATTAGATGAACACATTTTTCACAATTTAAAAAACCTAACTAAGTTAGCAATTTTGAAGACCAGCACACTGCTGCTGCCTTCCACATGAAAGAATGAGCTGGGGCTTGTATGTTCCTCAGTGTGAGGAACACTGGTTCCACTTCTGTCTCGCCTTTGGCTTTAAACCATCTTTTTCTGGTTCTGGTTGAGATCAGTGTACTGGCAGATAAGCAAAGACAAAGACTGCACCAGAACTGAAAGAAGAACATCCCCAAACATTAGAGCAAGAAGAAGACTCAGACAGCTGAGCGGGATAAGCCCTTAAATGGAACTGGAAAAAGAAAACGAGCCTAAACACGCCCCCACAAGTCTCTCATTATTGTTTCCTGTCCAGTAAATATTCCATTTTATTTTGCTGCGGCGCACGTTTAATATATAGAGTCAAGACTGGCCTTGAGAAGTCCCATAGTCTACATTAGACACACTCCAGTGCTGCTGAAATCCTCTGAGTCCAGCAGCACTGGAGCATCTTGTCTTGTACTATACAGACGTACCACCAACACAAACAGCCTCTGGACTGAAGCAGGAAAAAGCAACCTGAGGTTTGCCAGAACAAACAGAAATCATAAAGCAGAGCTGCAGAACAAACTTGAAGCAGACACCACAGTGAGCTTGTCTCATTCTGGTGCTCTTTGCAGTTTGAAAACAGAAGCTAATGACTGGAAAAAGAGCTTGAAATCCATTACTCTGAGAACAGTCTCTGTAGCAGTAAAGTCAAAAGACCCCAAACCAATTTCAAAGAAAGCTGACATTTCACACAATCGGTGATTCAAACTACAAAGTACATTTGTAATACGGTAACTCAGGAAACAATGGGCAGGAGGTAATAACAGTCAGATTGTGGAAAGAAAATGGAAGTGGAAAAAGCCTCCAGCCCTGAGCGCAGGGGGAAGAAAGAGCTGTCAGGTCAGAGATGGGATTTGCAGTGGCGGTGATCCCCGGTGAGCGTTAAGCAGCCATCACTAGAAGCCTGTCAGTCAAACAGCAGGAAGCTGAGCTGTTACACGGGCCGGCGCAGGGAAGCAGCAGGCAGCGGCATATATCAGAGGAACACACACAGAAGAAGGGCGGGGGTGGTCTGTGCACACTCACACATACAAAAATCTACTTATATGACACTACATATTTACAGAGTCCAGGAATCTGCAGGGCTCAGGAAAGCAAATTCATAACGATCTATAGCTTAGGTCAGACTAATAGTGCTCATCAGGATCAGCTTATTGGCAACAGAGAAGGTGAGAATGGGCATCACTTCCTCTAGACCTCGACCCACTACGTACAACAATGCTCCACGGAGCACGACACAAGCTTTAGATGCATTTCATGCAGAGGATCTTTGACCATTGTGCTCAGCTGTTACATGCTCTCAGTGCCCATGAAGTCCAATTACATCCTCGAGGCCTGACTCAAATACACTGAGCTTCAACATACTGACCCAAGTTCATCAAGACTCCAAAGTCCGTTTGAATGATTCTACTATATACTTTCAGATCACATCATTATCCACACCATACACAGTTGTAACTACAGTTTGCCTTGAGGATGCCACTGTAGGAAAGTCCCGTAAACTGCACTGTGTGCCAACTTCATATTTTTTCCTTTATGACGGTGATCACGGAGTAATTGGGCAATTAGTTTTCGTTTGGCTGTTTTTATCATGCAAATTTATGGGTGTAATCAAGTGTCCAGAGTTTTCTCTAAGAATCAAACCTCTCTCATCTGAGGTATCCCTCAGCGGGTCTGTCCTGGCAACACTTTACACCAAACATATAAGCCATAGGCATTACATTTGGTTTCAAACGACATCCCGACATAAAACTGTATTTGTCAAAACCTCTGACCTTGACGTGCTGAGGTCACCATACGGCGGCCTAAACAGTGTCAACAACCGGACAGTTACTGCAGCTTTATTCAAGCCAAACACAGAAGCCTGTAATTGGCTCACAGAGCATGTATAATACAGCAGAACAAATCCTGCCATCTGCTGGTTCACCACTAGACCACATTAAGTCTGCTGCTTAATGCTTTTTAAATTTTGAATCAGGTAAGTTTTGAGCAGCAGATGATAAAGCAAAGACACAGAGGCCATTCTACACACCTTCAACTCATCCATCCTTGCCTCTTCACTTTATCCAACAACTGGTTCCACGCTGCAAAGAACTCAGCTGCCAGCCTCTAGTTAGTAAAACTGAGGCTGGCAGTCAGCTCCCTGGAGCTCTGGAACAAGTCACGTCTGTCTTCATCTTTATTTTTTGATGCCTAAATGGTTAGCTTTGTTCTAGCTGCCCTAATGATCAGTTTTGCTGCTTGAGTTTAGAACACTGCTCTATAAAATACAATTATATTATAGGTTATTATATAAATTGTATTAATACTAGCATGTAAGCTATTAAATACTGTACACGGTGGATGACTAACGTAATGCAAAACATATGTAAACTACAGTAATGGGTCTTACACGTTCAAAAAAAAAAAAAGAAAAGCAAACTGGTGAGCTACACTCAACGCTGCGCCCGAGAACAGCCTGTGTGAAGCAGATGGAGCAGTGCTGCTGCTGCATCTCCTCCCGGCCAGACACAGTGTCAGCAAACCTCTCTCTCATCCTGGTGCAGCCACTGCTTGGGGTTGTCCTCTGTAGCCAGGTAACCGATGAGGTCCAGGGCAGTCAGGCGAGTTTGCCGTCGCGATGATACAAAAATCAGCACTGGCTTGGCTGGGGAGTGAGTGCGTATCGCTGCAAAGAGTCCAAAATAGCGGAGCAATTTTCATATATCGTAGGATGGTTACTTTTAAAGAAGCTGGTCAAGGAATATTATTAAACAAATGCTGCATGAAAAGGCACCAACGTATCACATGTACACGTGCTGGAGTGTAAAACATGTAGAGGTGGATGTTAAGTTGCACCTTGGAAGGTGGGCTTGTTCATGCTGGCCATGCGGGGGCAGTAGTGCTGTCCTGGGAAACCGTGGATGTGAACCTCTAGCGGGACCGGGCGCACAGATGGACGGAAGTTAAACAAACCCACCTGTTAGACAAAGGATGGGGAGAAGAAAGACGAGAAGAAGAGAGATTTAATGTAAGCAGCTGGCAACGCGAAGGCCCATCTGGCTGCAATGTGACTGTGTGTCACTGTCACTGAGGCACAGAGCAGCAGCAGCAGCCCGCTGTGTTTACTGTGTGATAAGGTGTTACAGCCTGAACTAAAGTGAACTCACAGTGTGCGTGATAGGATGCTGTAACGTGCGTGTGGCATTTTTTGCTGTTCTTATACTGAGGGCTGCTGCATGTCTACAGATGTCTTAAAAGCCTGGATAATGGATTAGGCAGCTACAAATCTAGCAGCTCAGTCCCAGCAGCAGCCAAGCAGCCAGATTTATGAACGGCAGACACACAATCTAGTTGGCCAGCACTTTCCTCTACAGCTTTGAAAGCAGAGCAAATGTGAAGCCACAGTACTTGAAGGGTGTCTGTGATTATTACAAGGACTGGCTAATACATTCACTGGGATCAGTGGAATAAACTATTCCCTGCAGTAGAAGTGATCACTCAGATAATGCACTCATTTTGTGAAGAAATCACTGATAAACTGAATTTGGCCTCTGCTACAAGCTCCTTTAGGCAATAATGTGAAAGTACTAGAAAAAATGGATTGTTTGTTCCTGCAGATACGTTGAATACTACAACCCTTAAATGCATACCTCAGCTGTCTGAGTTACTGCTGTCACGGTAAAATAATTTAGCTGCAGCAGGTTGTGGTTAGCTGCGAGAAGCATCTCCTTTGCCGCTGGAGGGTTTGCATGCTAACAGCGCTGCATGTGAAGACTTTCATGTCACATTTTAGAAATATGGCAACCGAGGAGAGTGAACCCAGAAAGCAAAGGATAAAAGGAATACTCTGGCAAGTGGACCGGCTGTATACGAAGACCCCAGAATGGCTGTTTATGGTGCAACGAACAACAAAAAGACTACTGTGTATGTCTGGCTGCTGACCTGTCTGATTCCAAGCCAGTCAGCCAGGTCTCGAGCATTGGCCAGAGCCGTGGACAGGCCGACTACTCGAACACTCTTGGAAGTGTGAGAGGAGATGAAGTTGGTCCTGGACACAATGACTTCCAAGACCGGACCTCTGTCCTCACCTGGAAAGAGACACAATGGCAAATTCCAGTCAGAGAGCTGAGTTGTGTTCCAGTGTCTTCATGCTGGATTCACGACATCTGTTTTGTTTTGTTTTTTACACTTTTTGCAAAATTAACTGTTTTGTGCACTATGAAGAAAATAAATGTAACAGCTAATCAAGCTGTTCTGAAGGGTGCAGGTAAAACAGCAGATGCACCTCACACCGACTCCTCCTGCAGGTTTGTTGTGCACTCTTACCCAGCAGGTGGATCTCATCGATGATGAGAATGGCTACTTTCTGAACGTAGCTTCGGTTCTGCCAACTCCTGCTCACTCCATCCCACTTCTCTGGTGTGGTGACGATCAGGTCAGCCTGCGCTATGGCTCTCATGTCAGGAGTCACATCACCCGTCAGCTCCACCACTCTTTACACGCAGTAAGCAGGCAGGCACAAGGAAACAGTTGTTTGGTATCACACATCTACAGTGTCTTATATTAACTTATATTTAAGACTTTTTAGACCTCGTTGATACCATTTAGAATGAAATTAAAGCTAAATCTGTGTAAGAAAAACATCTAAAGTGAAAATATTTTCCGTCTCAGTTCACACATGGAAATCAGCTCAAAATAAACAAAAATGTCAAATTAAAGTATTTGGTGGAGTTTAAGAACAATGTCCAGATGAGTAGAAAAGACAGAGAGCACAGTTTGCTTTCTTAGTGTTTCCATGCAGTACTGTTACCTGTTTTTACAGAGGTCAGACTACAAAGCCTGGCCTTAACGGTGCAGTCACACCGTGTGATCTAAAATGTGTTCTCGCAGTGGCTGCTCACTAAAAACACTGGTGACAAACCTGAATTCAACGTAAAACAGTTCAGTGTTTGCTAAGGCCTCTTATTAGCACGTGTGTACTTGAAACACTTTGGGTTTTTTTTACTGACACAGCATCAAACCACAGGAGACAGGAGGCTTGTTTCCATCATGAGTGTCATGGTGAGTTTCTTTTTCTTACTTCTTTCCCAGTTTGTCTTCAATCCTGACCTTCCAGTCCTCGATCCGCTCCCTCACCAGGGCTTTCAAAGGGGCAATATACACCACCTAAACTCACGACAACAAATGGGCAAGATAAATGAATCAGGCAATGGCAAGTTTCCCTACAATGACTGTAGATTTGAACAATATCACAATATCACTATGGTTATCACCCTGCTATAGCAAACTGTCACTTCAAACATTCAACTTGGGAGGTCTTGACTTTGCTGGGATACGATTATAACGAGGTCAAGGAAAACCATCGTATCCTGGGTTAATACATGAATGAAATGAATTTGAAGCCACAGAACAAGCTCTGTTCCTGACTACAGAAAGGTGGTGCCCCACAGAGGTTTTAGACTCCATGCAAAGGAAAACCACTAAAAACTTTAGCAGCGTTTAATTTCCTCAGGCCTGAAATACATTTTTGTTTATCAAGTGCCAAAATTAACAGGAAAATGCAGAGACTTCTGTTAAGTAACAGAGACTTCTATGAGGAATAACTTTATTGATGTGTGCTGTAGAGCTTAAAAGCCAAATTTGAGACCTAAGTATATACTGAATTAGATTTCTCTTATAACCAATGGTCCCGAACATCCACTAACAACCAGTCACAACCTCCACTGCAAAACAAACAACTAACAAGACAGTTATACAATTCAAAGCACCAAAGCCAACCAATGAATCACTGACACGGTTGAAGTTCCTCTATGGGTACAGTGACCGCCACCAGAACTAAAGACGCAGATCCTTCATGAGCAGTCCCTGTTAGCAATATGATCACCAGTTTGGACCCAAGTACGGCTTTAAGGGTTTCCTTCCTAACTCTTTAGTACAGTGTAGAACAAACATGAAGTTCCTCTAAGAGCAGAAACTGTAACTGCAGTAAAAATACAGTAATTACCCTTGAATGAGTAAGTGTGCCCTAATGTGAGCACTATCATTACAGTTATTTTAATGACTGACATTTAGACATGACTGAGGTGAGTCCACAGATTACACTTCCTGGAGCTCTGATTGCTGCCGTTTCCCAAAGCAGTGTTTTTTCCAAAGCGGTGCTCAGACCTACCTTATTGAACACTGAGATTGTTCAATAATCAAAAATAATACTTACAGTAAATACCAGTTATAAATCGCCAACAGATGATGTGCAAATAAAAGCTGCTCCTTGTAGTTAGGCTAGACTGATTAGCTGATAACTTTTGCGACATGCACTTCTAGCCGTACAGATTCTAATCATCAAAGAGCTGTGCAATTATTTACATTTTCACTTCAATTGAATTTTAAAGTTCACATGTACTTATTTATTCATCTGAATTGTGATTATGGTTCAAGGTAATCCACTTTTAGGGCCTGTAACCTAAAGCTGTGCATGGTTTTATTTGTCAGACTAAAATTATTGTACAAAGCCATGAGGGGGTCAGTTGGAAAGGTTTTTTTTTTTTTTTTACATTTGACAGATTTTATATGGAACAACCTAATAGCTCCCCCCATAGGCACAACCAGGTTCTGGCTGCCACAAACAAACAGCATTGATTCTGATAGTTCTGTTTCTTACAGAAGACAGAAACAAGTTCCTTAAACATGCCCCTTTGTTACCCACAGAGGGCGGGGAGTCTAACCTTGGAGGATGGACACTTGTTGAAAACCCGGAACATGGCTATCTCTGCTGCAATGGTTTTTCCAGAGCCTGTTGGTGCTCCCAGCAAGACATTGGTATCTGTGTGGTAGAGCGTGTGGAAGATCTGGGTCTGGATGGGGTTGAAGTGAGTGAACTTGTAAAGGCTCTCATACTCCTGGTTACCCAGAGCAGTTACCGGCAATGGCTGAAGGTCCAGCAGCTCTGAGAGTGAAAAGGTGAAAAAGTCATGCAAAGCATCATGGGACAAGTAGTCTACTTTATAGATGTTTAGCTCTTCAAGTGATATACATTTAAAGTACCATACGTTGAAATTTACTGCATCAAATGATGCAATTATTATTACAAATAACAAAGTAACAATATGAGACTTTTACATAAGAGACAATTTTAATGAGAATTTTTAAAAATCTGGAGATGTTGATGAAACAGTATAAAGTGATCTGGTCTCCAGGTTTGTCCCCAGTATCTAATGTAACTGTTTCTGGCCTCACTAAGAGAAACTGTGGAGAGAAATATTATCCCAGTTCCTTTCTTACAAACTAGAGGAGTAAATGAGTCAGCTATGAGAAAAGTAAATGCTTTGGTTCTGCAGTCTACTTGGGGTCAAGTAAAATTCTTGCTGTTGCGGCAGGAATGTGTTTGAGTGTGTATACCAGTGTGTGGCGGATGTCTTTCTGGTAAGATGAGGTTCTGGAAGTTGATAACGCAGACAGCCTCAGCACCAAGCCATCGATCAGAGACTGCCTTGATGTAGTACTGGGAGGGCAATGGCTCAAAAATGGGAATGGTGAATACTATATGCTGAGGCTCTCCTGTCACTACCTGAAGAGAAACCCACCCAGAAAGTGAAAACACAGATCAAGCTCATTATGTGTTCTTTATGAAACACCATATATTTTAGCTAAGGTCCAAGACTCAAAACAAACCTGTTTCTTCAGCAGGAGGAAGTGCTCGGAGTGGTAGATGTGATCATTTATGGGATCTTCCACCCATAACCACCAGGGCTCACCCACTGATCCATGGACCTGAACGATGAGAGAAAAACAATCTTTTCACCAGAACTAATTTTACTTCCTTATTTCACCCCAAAGTCACTCCTATAAAAAACTCTGCAAAAAAGCTCAAGAGCTACAGCATGTTACAATGTTAAAGCCCATGACAGTACAATTAGACTGAACAAGTATGGCTTTAGTTTGGAAGGGTTGCCAGGAGAAAGCCTCTTCTCTCTTTAAAGAAACACAAAGTAAAGCATGTCACCACTGCATTTGAACAAATTGTAAGACGTCTGAAACGTCCTCTCAGACCAAAGTGGAGATTTTTGAACTACAGTTAAATACATGAGCCAAATATGTATATCCCTTAAATCTTATTGCATTTGTTATTTACCTGGTCATTCCACGCGAAAATCAGGTGTGATGACGAGACGAACACGCAGGACGGTGCGTGTGATTGGCTGGACGGTGGCCTCCATGGTGATAGAGGGTATCTGGTGAACACACTGTTTGACTGTCAACCCGACGTTGACATGGTGTAGCATGTGACCTGGAAACAATACAATTAGCATTAATGCGTTTCTAAAAACATGCATTTGATGGTGTGCATACATTTTCTACTTTTCCAGTGTGGCACACAGTACATTTCCAGGCACAAATTAATTTTCAAATAACAGAGTGGGTTAGCTTAGATTAACTAGCTTCAGTGTATCTTATATATTTTTTTTCTTCAACAAAATTGTCACAGGTGCCACTCTGATCATCTCAGTTCTTCTTCTACTCAAAAATATTGCTTTTATTTGTTAATTACTTTAACGTTTCTCTTCTCTAAAAACCTTTAAAGCTGGGGTTAATAGAAACATTTTCAAGAGTCATTTTACATTACGATCCCATGAGGAGAAGGTGGGATTAGACACATGCATCCACTGGCAGGATTTTAATGTGGAAAATGTGTGTTGGTTTAACAAAATAAGGCACATAAGAACTGAGTGCAGTGATAATGACATGTGACATAAGGTTTTAGAAGGCTTCTGCCACTCTGTGAGAATTGACAGCATATTTAGACAACATCAATACAAATAGACACACAGGACTGCATTTACCAATATCGTCCTTCCTCATTTCCTTAAGTTTGTCCACTGTGAGCTTCTTTTTCCTCTCAAGCGGTTCAGTACAACATGGCTCAGGTTGGGGAACTGGCAGGAGAGGGTGGGCAAAGTCCCATAATCGCTTGTCGATAACCTTGCAGAGGGTGAGCAGTCGGTAGGTCATGGCTGGCCACCTCTTCCTCAAAGCAATCTCAAACAAAGCCCTCACAATCCGAGCAGCATTCTGTGAGGCGGAGTAACAGCAGGAGAAACATGAATGACTTTCCACATATTACCAGTGAAGTTTGTACACTACAACTGTACAGCGTAAATAAAATAAGTGAAAGACCTCCACTCTTTGTAGAAAAAGAAAGGTAGCTTGCTGCAGCTGTGGGATACTCTATCATACTGTATTTAGGAAAATTAATCATGTGTGACCAAAAGGAGGTTCAGATGTGTAGGTTGGACACAGCTGTTCATGGACTGTCCAGAGGTCAGGTGGTAGTGCTACTTGCTGACAAACTGTTCAGATCTGGTCAGGCTGTGACTGATTTAGTCAGCTGATAATATCATGTGACTGTGTGGCGAATGTACTGTGGTGGGGGAACCAATGAAATCTGGCTATATTCTGTTTAAGAACCAGATGAATGGGAAAACCTGGGTCTAGGGCAGGTGCACCCAATATTTCCACTACCTCCCCAGTTTTTAAAAATAAAACTCCACTTCTGATATTTATTTTAGTTAAAAAAAAAAGAAAGAAAGAAAGTTGCAGAGGCGTGTCAACCAAGACAGCCCTCCAACATCCAGAGCCTTCAGGAGCTCAGGGTGAATCTCATACACCCCAGGGGCCCTGCCACCAAGGAGCTATTTAACTACCTCAGTGACCTCACCCCCATGATGGGTGAGTCACCACCCACGTTCCCAGAGTCTGTTTCCACTACAGAAGAGGTGACAGTGGGATTAAAGACGTTCTTGAAGTATTCCTCACCAGCACTGCATACCATGTGAGTAGAGCACCACTTTCCTCTCCTGAGTTGCCTGTTGGTTTTCCAAAATTGCTTCACCTCACCTCACCAAAGCCCTTCATATCCAAGTTTATGGTTCGGCCACTGCCCAACCACATTACACTTGGCCTGCCGATACCTGTTAGTTGTCTCAGGAGTCCCAAAGGATAACCAAGCTGACTGGACTCCTTCTTCAGCTTGAGGACTCCCTTCATAACCGGTGACCACCATCTGGTTCGGGGATTACCACCATGACAGGCACCAACCACCTTGTGGCTGTAGCTCTGAGCAGCAGCCTCAACAATGGAGGTGCGGAACATGGTACTCAGACTCAATGTCCTCCGCCTCCCTTGGAGTTGAAGTGAAGTGAAGAAGAGAGTTGAAGACTGGGGCCTCTACCAGGTGTTCACAGCACACCCTCACTATACATTTAGGTGTGCCAGGTCTGTCCAGCATCCTCCCCCACCACCTGATCCAATTTACTACCAGGTGATGATCAGTTGACAGCTCAGCTCCTTCCTTCACCCAAGTTACCAGAATGTAGGGCTGCAGACCTGATGATACAATTACAAAATTTATCATCAACCTGTGACCTAGGATGTCCTGGTGCCACATGCACTTGTGGACATCCTTATGTTCAAACATGGTTTTTGTTATAGGCAAACTGTGGTTTGCACATTAGTCCAATAAAAAAAAAAAAGCACCACTCGGGTTTAGATAAGGTAGGCCATTCCTCCCAATCACGCCCCTCCAGGTCTCACTGTCATTGTCCACATGAGGGTTGAAGCCTCCCAGTAGGATGATGGAGTACCCAGATGGAGCACCCTTGAGCACCCTGCCCAACGACTCCAAGAAGGCTGTGCACTCATTTGGTGCATAAGCACAAATGACAGTCAGGACCCATTCGCTCCAGACTGAAACAGAGTCCAGCCCCTCTCCAGGAGACTGGTTCCACAGCCCAGGCAGTGTGTTGAGGTGAGCCCAACTACATCTTGTCAGTATCTCTCCACCTCACACAACAGCTCAGTCTCCTTCCCCACCAGAGGTGACAGTCCATGTTCTTTTAGCCAGCCCCGATAGCTGGGGATTGGTCTGCGAGGCCTCACCCTTGGCTGCTGCCCGAAACACATTGCACCCAACCCCTACCAATGCCTCCTGTAGGTGGTGGTTCCACAAGAGGGTGGGCCCATGTCTTTTCAATTCAATTCAATTCTATTCTAGTTGCCTCAGGGTCTTCTCTTTGGGCTAATGCCTGGCCACCAGACACTCTCCCTCGAGCTCCCTCCCCAGGCCTGGCTCCAGGGTGTGGCCCTGGTAATCCTATACGAGCCAGAGTAATCTGTTCCCTTGATGGGTTTTTCATGGGGGTCACTGGAATCGCTCTTTGCCTGGCCCTCACCCAGTACCAATTTGCCATGGGAGACCCTACCAGGGGGCAAAGCCACAGACAACATAGCTATTAGGATCACGGGTACACACAAACCCCTCCACCATGATAATGTGGTGATTTGTGGAGTATCCTCTCCATTCCCAAATTCTGGAGGTAGTCTCTGATAAACCCTACTCTGTGGGGGTGAGCGTCAACATCTTGGAGGATAGAGTTTAGTCCCAGACTGTGGAGATATGGGATTTTAACTGGTTGCAGAATGTCATATCAATATCTCTCTGCATTGAGATTGACTCCAATGATGACAAGCCTTGTTTTTCTAGAGAGGGAGACCCACCGCCGCCACCAAAAGCCGTTACCACATCAGTGCAGCAATCAGCATAGCATTTTCTGTGTCTTCTCCACACTTTGATCCTAAGATCCAACCGCCGTAGGCAGACTCGTGGAGCAAACATCAACTGACCGCTGTAGCAAGGTCCGTGCTCATAGGTGCCGATAATCAGGTGCCAATTAGGCGCCTTATTGTCAGCACCTGGGGTACTCAGAAGCTCAAAACAAGAGTCAAAAGTAGAATAAGCTGTCTGGCACTGGCAGACAAGATTTGGCAAATTTTTCATAGGCAAAACCCACATACTAAACCCTCTAGTGACGATGAGGAGGAAGTATAGCCCTAAAAAGAAACCCCCGGTACACTACCAACCCATTCACTTCTCAAATGGTTTTTTCCCAGTCGGCAATACACCAGTCGAGGAACAAACTTATTGTGGTTATTGGTGACTGTGTTTTCAGAATTCATCACAGTATATTATAGAGACATCTTCTTACAGCCTCTGACAGTGGACTCATCTCTGTGCTTGTCCTGCTAGACCTCAGTGCAGCATTCAAAACTTTGGACCATAAGATTTTATTACAGAGATTAGAGCATGCAATAGATATTAAAGGTACTGCGCTGCAGTGGTTTGAATCGCATCTATTTAATAGACTCCAATTTGTTCACGTAAATGGGGAGTCTTCTTCACACACTAAGGTTAATTATGGAGTTCCACAGGGTTCTGTGCTAGGACCAATTCTATTTACTTTATAAATGCTTCCCTTAGGCAGTATTATTAGAAGGCATAGCATACATTTTCAGTGCTATGCAGATGATACCCAGCTTTATCTATCCCCAAAGCCAGATGACAGACACCAATTAGTTTTAACGTCACTTGGTTAGCAGTCACGTGCCCACAAAAATTCTATAACAATTGTGTTATACTATTCCTGTTTTGGCTTCACAATCGAGGGTTACATTTTTTCCCAGGAGATTTTGTACTAAGTGACAGAACTGCACTGGTAAGGCTTAAAAACAATAGACTGTTACTACATAATCAGCAAGAATGTATTGAATCTATTGGCATTTTAAATATTGCTGAAGTATATGTAATTATGTATCTGAATGACTATTTCATTCTTTTATTGTCTTTTCAGGATTTTTATTCTCTACATATTATTTCAGCTTGGTAGTTCTGCACTCTCTTTTGGTTTCAAGTGATTTAGAATTATTCAGTCAAAGTTAGTGTGGCACTTCATGGATTTAACACAGTGTGACTCCTGTCCCCATCTGAAATATAAATTGCTCCACCATAGAAGCTACTATGTGTCTGCTGGACAAAAATATGAGCGTGTATTAATTATCAAATAAGTAGATGTATGACATTTTAAAACTGTTTCTTCAGTTTTATTGAACAAGTTGAAACCTTTAAATCAGTCTTGTAACTGTCTGATTTTCTGATATTGATGTGATAGTCCTTTTCCTCACCTGTGCAACATATGACAGGTCTGAGATGAGCGAGAAGCTGTCCACCTCTCCTCGGCCAATGTAAGTCTGCAGCAGAATGTTGACCTTGCCGTAGCCGTTCTCCACACCTCCTGTACATGGCAGCTCACAATAGTTACACAGCATCTGCTCCAGCTCCTCCATCTCTTCTTCACGCACCTGACAAGACACAGCACCTGTCTAGTATGATGTGGCCTACTACTGTTTTATACATGTAAAGAGTATTAAATATAACTTTTTAAGCATTGCCCAAAATATAAGTGGAATTGTTCTATTGATGAGAGTTTTGACAGCCACAGCTCACACTGGATAATCTCTTACCTTGAGTTGTTCAAACTCCTCAGCACTGGAGACAATGTTGAGGACTTCAGCTTCTGTTCGCTGAGAGTTGAAAAGTTCATTGAATGTCTTCAACATGTGGAGGAAAGAGAAATGCTAGTGATTATAAGGTCAATCATCCATCCATCCATCCATCCATCATCTTCTGCTTTATTTGGGCCTGGGTCACAGGGGCAGCAGCCTAATCAGAGAAACCCAGATCTCCCTCTCTTTACCTCTCTTTAGCCACAGCCCCAATCCATCTGTCAATCTCCCCTTTCCCTCTCCCTTCACCGGTCAACAAGACCCTGAGATACTTAAACTCTTCCACTTAGGGCAGGAACTTGTCCCTGACCCAGAGTAGGCACTCCACCCTTTTCCAGCTGAGGACCATGGCTTCAGCCTTGGAGGTGCTAATTCTTGTTCCTGCCACTTCACTCGGCTGTGAACCACTCCAATGAGAGATGGAGGCCACCACCTGATGAAGCCAACATGAGCACATCATCTGTAAAAGCAGAGATGAGATTCTGAGGCGGAAGCCTTCTACTACTTGGCTAGGCCTAGAAATTCTGTCCATAAAAATGATGAACAGAATCAGGGGCAGTCCTGGCAGAGTCACACCACTGGAAACAAGCTCCATCTATTGCAGACAATGTGAAACAAGCTTTCATTGCAGTTGTACAGGGACTGAATGGCTCATAACAATTGGCCAGACACTCCCACAGCACCTCCCACAGGATACCCCAAGGCATACAGTGAAATGCCTTCTCCAAGTCCACAAAGCACATGTAGACTGGATGGGCAAACTTCCACACACACTCAAATATCCTTGAGCAGCTGAGGAATGTGATCCGCCAATACTTGGAGCACACCTTCTGGTCCCCTCTTCTTGAGTATGGGAACCATCGCCCCAGTCTGTCAATCCAATGGCTGAATAGAACACTGCAGAGGCATATCAACCAAGATAGCACTACAACATCCAAAGCCTTCAGAAACCCGGGGTCAATCTCATCCCTCCCAGGGCCCTGCCACCAAGAATTTGTTTAAATACCTCAGTGACCTTCATCCCCAGACTCTGCTTCCTCTACAGAAGGTGTGTCAGTGGGATTAAGGATGCCCTTGAAGTATTCCTTCCACAAGTAAATTAACCTGACTATAGCTTCAATTGAAGTCAGAAGCGCCCCACCCGCACTAAGCACTGTGTGGGTGAGGCACTGCTGCTCCCTCCGAGCCGCCTTACAGTTTGCCAGAATCCCTTCACAGTAGCCCGAAAGTCTTTTTCCATGGCCTCACCGAACTCCTCCCACATCCGAGTTTTTGCTTCAGCCACCAACCAAGCTGCGTTCTACTCTGGACACATAAGCTGTCTCTGAAGTCCCACAGGCTAAACAAGCCCGATAGGATTCCTGCCTCAGCTTAATGGCTCCTTTCATCTCCAGTGTCCACCACCTGGTTCGGGGATTACCGCTATGATAGGCACCAAGCACTTGGCAAGTGCAGCTCTGTGCTGCAGTTTCAACAATGGACATGTGGAACATGGTCCAAATCAACCGTGCACCCTAGGGTGTCCTGGTGCCATATGCACTTACGGACATCCTTATGTTTGAACATAGTATTCGTTATGGACAAATTGTGATTCGCACAAGTCCATTCAGAGAACACCACTCAGTTCAGATCAGGCAGACCATTACTTCCAATCAAACCCTTTCAGATCTCACTGTTGTTGCCCACATAAGCGTTGAAGACTCACAGTAGAATGACGGAGTGACCAGATGGAGCACCTGCGAGCACCTCAACCACCCAGCAACTCCAAGAAGGTTGGGCATTCTGAACTGTCATTCAGCACCTACGCACAAAGAGTAGTCAGGACTAACTCAGGCTCCTTCTCCACCAGAGAGGTGACATTTGATGTCCCAGTAGCCAGCCTTTCTAGTCAGGGATTGGTCCATTAGGGCCTCTGCCCTTGGCTGCCGCCCAACACACATTGCACCCGACCCCTACAAAGCCTCCTGTGGGTAGTAAGCCTACCAAGGGCAGGCCCAAAACTCCTCTTTGGGCTGCACCCGGCAGGGCCCCATGTGTTAAAGCCTGGCCACCAGACCAGGTGGCTGCCAACCACCAGAAACCAGGACAGGTCAGGAGATTCAGTTTTAGTCACTGTTTATGAATGCAGATAAATTCTAAAAAGCTAAACTGCTGTTAGATGACAGTCTGAACAATCCACTTTTTTCTCTCCATAGAGACTTTACTGAAATGCGACAAAACCTACTCAAACATGACAGACTGAGCAACTGGACTACAAACTTTCAGTGCTAAAAACTTTCGACCCCCCTTGCCTGCAGAGTCTACATATTTAAAGGCAAGTCTGTTTATAGAGATCAATACTCAGGTGTCTGTGTTGACATGGAAAAAACCTACCTCTATGATACTTTATGTGACACAGGACTCAATCCTCTACAGTGTGATCAGTGAATTGTATGATGTATCCGACATAGAGTGAGTTTACCTCTATGGTGTTGTATTTAATGTAGAAGTGGCTAGCAGTCCTGCCAAGGTCTGTAGAGGCAAAGTAGCCGGTGCGCTCATCAAAGCGGATCATCCTGGCCTTATCCAGCTTCCTGCCTGATTCCACCACCAGCTCCTTCCTGTACAGCTCCAAAGCTGGATCCATCTGAAACAGTTTCATAACTTGCTTCAACTTCAGCAGTTATACCCAAAGAATAAGAAAGAAGACCCCCCCAAAAAAGTTCAATAGTGACAAAAAGTTTTTGTGTAAAGCATTGTGTTGTGTTTTTTAATTACGGGACTTGTTTATTTCCTCTTATAAAACAGTTACTTTTAAATGTTTACAGCTAACACATCTTACATTATGACCTCGTTTAATATTTAATGCATCCATTCATGATTTTGGTGTTTTACAGTTAACATTGTTGCATTAGCTGTCACCCTATCCTCATCAGAAAATCCTGGAGAGTCCTGCTGTCCTGTGATCTTAAAGAGATCAACTGGCAAACAAAAACGAGATTTGACCAACCTGATAGGCCTTGTGGTTGATGCCGTATGCCAGTGGGTTGGCCCTCATGCGAACATAAAGGTAAGTGTAACTGAGCCACTTCACAGCTTCCTCCACATTGGTGATGGTCCCCAGAGCGATCTGTAGGATGAGAGAGGAGGGAGGCGTGCCTGAAGAACACCGACTAATCTGACAGCTGTCTGCCGCCACCTAGTGGACATTACCTGGAAGCACACTTACAAACAGCCTTGTTTCTGTCTGCTCTGTCCAGCAAGGCTTTTTTATTAACGCTTGTGCACCGTTCAGCCTCTCTTAGCTCAAAGAGCCACAAACAGACAGATACAGGCTCTCTGTTGACCTTTAGTTCGGACCAATGGGTTCTGTTTTCCTGTCATAATAATGCCCTCAGGTTACTAATGGGCTGATAAATGAGCTGACTACTTCACAATGAAGGTTTCATCTAATCGTATATGACGTATTAAAAGAGCACAATATTAACATCACTGGTACTTCAACACTATTTCACCATTTGCTCCTTCTATGCTGCATTTTATTATTATTTTGTGTTAAACCAACAAAACTGAACATGGCATAGGGGATACTTTTCCTTTGACTCCATTTGTTATGAGAAAAAGAAATGCATGATTATAAACATGATCAATGAAAAACATAATTTAGAGTTTAGCACTGCAATCACTGACTGTCAGCCAGGAGGGACCTGAGACTATTTAGCCATAAATCCCTGCAACACCAAAGGACTGTAACTTCACAGATCCCAGACACTTTTACTACTTCCTCCTCATGTCTAACTCAGGTGTAGTCATTTAAGGTCGTTTGGGCTTATTTTTGTTCATAGGTGTATTGTTGCACAGTGCTGGTTCTTAATCTTTTGCCATGTTGTATTTACGTCAAACCCGCCACAGATGCAAATCTTTGTTCTGCACAGCAGGTTTTAGTTTTCACAATGAAGAAGAAATAGGCCACTTTAGAACTGGAAGGAAAGGAGGAAATTGTGTACCTCGGCATTGAGGTTGTCAGCCAGGCTGTCCAGGAACTGACTCTCTATGGAGTTCTGTTGGGTGAGAAGGGTCAGGTAATGGCTCAGCTTGTCGTGGGTGGTGATGATGGTGCCCTCGCCGTACTTATCAAACTGCGGACGACCCGCTCGTCCAAAAATCTGCATGACATCAAGGATGCCCAGATCCACCACAGAACCACGTTTGGCGTCATAGATTTGAGTCCCCTGTATCAGACCCAAGAGACAGACATGTAAATATAGGTGGAGACAGCAGCTCATTTAAACATAATAATGAACTTGTTACATCAGAGGGTGTAAACAGGGTTGGCCTGTGATATATTGGACAGCTACGTCTCATTGTGAAGGCTCGTATTTCCAGCACCACCACCTGAGCGTTCTGAATCACACCTGCTGACCCAGCAGTGGCAGAAACTGACAACAAAGCGCCGGCATCGGCATGAACCAAATCATCATATTAAACGCTGGTATTGGCCCATAATTTCACAACTGGTTTGTCCGTCTATCATCCAGGTGATTGAGGAAATAATGAGCTTTTTTTTTTTGTTTACTTAATCAAAGTACACATTTGTGAGCCTTCAAAATTAAGGAGCTACTTAAAAGCCCTCAACTATTTAATTTATATTTTGCTTCAGAGGTGTTCATTATTAAATTTGCAATGAAAGAACCTAATACAAAGTAAATGAAGGTCTTAGCTCGCTGAAGGAGTGCACGGTAATCACACTTCAACTATGGGTACACGTGCAGGGACAAAAAATAAGAGGCACACTGAAATAAATTGTTAGAAAGCAGCAAAACAATAAGTTAAACATTAAGGACCTTGATGATAACAGCATGAGCCGGCAGATTCACTCCCCAGGCCAAGGTGGCAGTACAGACCAGCACTTTGAGGTGGCCTTTGGAGAACATGCTTTCCATCAGGCTGCGATCAGAGCGCAGCATACCGGCATGATGGATTCCAAAACCTTCTGGAAACATCTCCTTCATCTGCTTGTTCCTGGAGCGCTGGATCTGAAAGAAGTGGTCAAAGAAGGCATTTTAAGATGAGGAGGCAAAGATCTGGACAGAATATGAGGGAGAGGAGTCGGGACTTTATGGCTGTCAAAGTGAGTCCAGTTTCAGTCTCACAATCTCAACCACAGAAAACAATCTAGAATAAAACACATGTTTTGTACAGATACATGTGAGCGTGTGAGCAGAAAATATGGCTGAACCAGCAGCTCTGGAGCACAGGCTTAACAAAAATGTAACGACCAACTCAGAAAGGCACTGCCAGGCTGTTAAAGCAGAGTGTAATACGTTCCACACAGGTGTAGATGTGCTACACCTGTCTCAAAGAGCATCTGCAGCTCAGAGACCACATGCACACAGAGTGAGACTGAGATGTGTGGCGTGACTGACAGCAGCCCCGTGACCCGGCTGGGTATGAGGGGAGTCCTCATCACAAAGCGTTATCTCTCTCTCTGGGCATCTAAATGGAGGTCAGTGCCCAGCAGGCCTCTGCACTGCAAAGAGAAATCCCATTACTGCCAGCAGCTGCCTGCCTCACACACACTGAATGAATGTTTGGATTGCAATGATTGTCCGCATTTGTATGCAAACCTTGTGGATAAAAGCCAGAGGCTGACTGTGCAGCAGGTCTCCGGCTCTATAGTAAAATGTCACAGAGGTAAAGGCTTTCGGCCAGAATATGAAAAATGTTTTGTTTTACCTTAAAAACTAATTCGCACTAGTTACACACCAGTTTACTATCACACTAGTAAAAATATTTTAGATTTTTTAATACAACTCTGCTCTTTTTATTTAGTCTCAAACAGACACTTTTCAATACGCAGGAAAAAGAATATTCTGAAGTGTCCTCATTCACACATTTACTGTCCCGAAACTGAAGATATCGACACTATGAAACGGAACAGAATTAAAGAATGAAGGAAATCACCTGGTGATTTTAAGTCCAGTCTTATAAATGCTAAGCACTTTCAGGCTTAAGTTCGGGTTTAGGTCACTGACTGACGTTATGGGGCTCTCCATCACTCTGGGCCAAACACACCTCACATTCATGTGTTTTTGGTCACACTATGGCAGTGGGAGCCAGAGAGTTCTTAGCTCGTGAGATCAAAGTTCAGATTTCCACTAGTTTACAATGTCTCGTGCAACTGAACTCGTGAACTCTGACCTGAGGCTCTGTTAATTGTTGATTTCTGAGGCTGGAAACACAGACGGACTTCTGCGCGGCAGCCTCTTGATTTATAAATGAGAAACCTCGCCACTGAGATGTCGCCAAAGTGTTTGTAGACCACACTTTTAAAACCTCTACAAAGCATTTCGCCTTTGCCATCTTGGCTTTTGAAACCAGGATGGATCTCACCGAGAATCCCTGCATGAGCACACCCATATGGCAGCAACGTGACAATCAGATTGTTTTGCAACCAGAGGAGTTGTCCCCTGTGGCCATTAGAACGAATGTAGGTTTAAAAAAACTCCCACACTGGTTTCCATTTTCCAGCATCCTTAAATTCAATCTGTGCACAATCATCATGAGAGCGAGTTTCATTACAGCATTTGATGGTCTTTGTAACTGCACTTGCTATAATGTGGTTGAGTAGAGTGGAAGAAGAGGGCTATTTACTCTACGTAAACACTCTGTTACCAGATTGGAACCGAGGGAGCCGAGGTTGCGGTTCTGTTAGGAAAAATGACTACCAATGACTTTGGGAAACGCTGGGGACAAAAATGATTTTGTGGAGATTAAAGAAAGTTAAAAAACCCCAGAAACACTTAATCAGGTCAGCAGACAGCATTTGTACACTTGGTTTGTTCCTTTGTGTTCTGTGTGCGCTTTGCTGTCTCTTACATCTGATACCCTTATGTGCTCGTTTTGCCTTCATCGCAGTACTCGCACTCTGTCAGGTACCGATCTAATAAACTGTGTTCAGGTATTTGAATGTTTTATTATCCAGATAGAAGTCAGTGTTGCCACAGATTCCCACTATTGGCCTGAGGAGTGTGGAGACAGAATCTGACAGCCTTTCAGGGAAATATTAGAGCTTCTTCAAGTACATGCTCACTCACTGCTTCCCACCATCCGATGCTACAGAGTTAGATGCATTCTGACTAAGCCAAGGTCTAGAATGCCCTTTTGGTTCCTTCCAAATACAATAAGTCAAGGTGCTGACTAAAAGCACCTTTAGTTCACCCTGAAAGGATTCAGTCTGAGTGCTTCTCGGAAAATTGGGATGCACGATTCACCGCGTCTCCTCCCTGTGTGTCAAGTCTCACTTTTCTGTCCAGCTTTGAGTGTGAACATTCAGAACAAGCCTGCTGTTAGATGTGGTCAGACATTCAAACAGCTCAGCCTAATTTACCAAAAGACACTCGTGATTCTCGTTAAGCCGAGCAGAATTCCTCTACACTCGGCTACTGTGTGGAATTTTGTTATATTCTACTTTGTCTAAACACATCCCAACAAAAATGATCCAATAATTAGGAATACCGTCCTTCTGAAGACACACAGCATACAAGACCAGGGCTCATCAGCTACATCTGTCCAAGGGCAGACACTGTGAGGGCCAGATGCTCCCATAAAGTAAAATCCAATTAATCATGTATCCTAAGTAATATATGATCATCTGATGGATCAATTCTCTTTTAAAGTTATAGAGTATTTTTAATGATGTGATGTGCAAGTTTTGCACTTACACGTTCTTCTGTTATGTTGACGGTTGTTATGGAGACACTGCAGTTGTTCTGATTATAGATGATGATGATGATGATGATGATGATGACACAATAAAATGTTACATGAGAGCAACGAGTTTGTCTCTGCGCAGAACACAGACACATGAAGAGATGTAAAAACCTCTAAATCTGCCTGGATACTTTTCTTTTAAAAGAGCTTTTTTTTTTAAGGTAAATTTTAGTAACAAAAATCAAATCAAATGAGAGACCCTCTGTTAGAATAATGGCGTTAGATATTTAAGCAGAGACTAGAAGAATCACGGCCGAGGCGGGTTACAGCTGTGGTGGCGGTGTGTGGTGCGAGTCATCAGGACAAGGTTGCGCGCTCTGCCGGGGAAGGCAGGTTACTGGAATGCTCTGGCCGAGGTGTCAGAGTGTGTTACAGACATACTTCCAGCTTCTAATCTAAGGTGAGTTAGTGCTGATGTCTGCTGTGTCATGACTGTATTTGAGATGGCAGCGACCTAAGCTCCTGATCAGGTCCCATTAAGCCTCGGTGCTCACCGCAGCTGCTGCTGCACGGCCCTGTCAGCACACAGACAGCACGCTGCCAGCTCCACTCACCGTCTATCACACTTGTGACTACGGCGCATCGGCTCACACCGGAGCTAAAGTAAATTACTCCCAGCATTCAAAGACCTCCAAGCACATCCACGTGGAGCCGTTTTCAAATTTTTGACAATTCAATCGAGCATTCCACGTTCCTGGTGGGTTGAGAAACAGTACGCAGTACTGCAGCGTTTTCAGACGTGTGGTAGTAGCAGTACTTCTGCGCAGCACACTCCAGCTTCAAAGCTGACGTTTCAAAGTGGAATATCACAGTGAAAATGTGACTAATGACACCTATACTCTGTGGTGGAGAGAGGCAGAGTGATGGCTTCTCTCACAGCCCCACTCATAACACGGACTCTCATGAGTACCACAACTATTCATTTACTTCAGTACACTGAGCCATGATGGCTAATTGTGGATTTCATTTAGTGGCCCTTGATGGACATATCTGGTGCTCCAGAAGACCGGCTGTTACACCGAACAGGCAGGAGAGAGGGAGAGGATAGGCTCCTCTCACACCTACGATACTCCACTTTTCCTTTATAATCGCCATCTTTCTCTCAATATGCCATCTGCTATTTTAGCTCCATCTAACAGGGATAACTGCTAAAACCACACCAAAAAAAGCATACTCAAAATTATACGATTCACATTTTCTCCTGAGCCAAAATCAGAATTTATCAGCTTTGCCACATTTTTCACTTAATTTAAGTATTGCTGCAGTATGTATTCAGAAGGAAATATTACCTGCTGGCTGCACTTTATCACCACGCTATTAGCAGATAATAAAGATGTTATAATGAACTGAAGACCATGTTATTAGTAAAGCAATAATTAAATAATAGCTTGTTCTTTGGTATATATATATATATATATATAAGTAAGATTACCAGTGTTTCTGGGTAAGATGTCATGGTATTAAACACTTCTACATTATTTCTGTGAACCAAAGAAGAATGAATACAGCACTTATGTTTTTCATCTCAGCATTGTTAGAGATTACTTTTACCATATTACAGTCATTGCCAACGTTTTTTGGCAATGACTTTGGTAGTTGCATAGTATCTACTTAATAGCTCATTATCGAGTCATTATATCACTATTAGCATGTTATAAGTGAAATGTATGCGGCTGTATGCCGTTGAAGAATAAGATGAGTGAGAGCTTTAACGAGGGCCATTGGAGATATGACTGTGGGAGAGTTTTGAGGGTTCTTAAATCTTTGAAACTTCTTTCACTACCATCTGCTGTAAGCAGACAAAAACACAACAGACGTGGTAAATAAGTGTTTAATTGGCTGATTCAATCTTACTGCGGCACACTGAATCTGCTGCGAGGCAAAGCTCAGAAACCCGAGCAGAGACGGTACCCAGCTGAGCGCTGTTTGTAGTGATGATGTGGTTCTAGAAAGACTCCTGTAAACTGACTTTAAGAGCCTTTACTGTCAAAGTCTTTACTGCTGCCGTTTCCTCCCCTGAAACCATCACAATTCACACGCACACTCGTTATTTCTCATGGAAGTCAATTCTCTCCACTTAAGATTCTGCAGTCCAGGTGACAGCAAAGTCAAATGTTTGTAAATGTCGTGCTATTTTATGTGTATGAAATACTTTATGTTCAAAGCATTGCCCACGCCATAAAAACCACTGCCTGACGTTCTACAGATCCCCCTTATGCCACCAGAACAGCACCAGCATGCCCGATGTTTGTCCTGTCAGCCATCGGTGGTCAGGGTAGCCCGTATTAGATGAGCTTTTATTTTTCTGTCTAACACTGGCAGAGTGGGTGCAGCGTTTATCAGAGCCCCGGCCGTGCCACATTCTGGCTTTACCGCAGTTACCTCCTCTGAAGTCACTGCTGCAAACATTTAGGTCCCATCTATCCATGCTGCTGCTGTAACATAACTGTAACATTATCATATTAAGGTCTGAGTTCTCATTGAAGCCTGGGCGATACGGTGCATCTGTTGAACATTTCTGTTGAATTTAAAGAAAAGCCAAAACTACCTTAAAAAATATAACAATGTGCGTGCTTACGAAGTCCGCAGACAACATGTCACAGCGATGGTTTGATCCTTTTTTAAGATGGCCGATGTGTTGCTTGCCCCGACAAAAAAAGTGTACGACACCGGTCCTTTGTTCCTGAACAATGTGGGTGGCACAGCAAAATAGTTAACACTCCAGTCAGCTGTTTAAATGCTGATGAAGAAGCAATTAAAGAGGAAAATGGACTTGCTATGCAGTGCCATGATAACATGCAAGGCTGCTCCCTGAGGCTATGAGACTGCAGATGAGCTGAAACACAAGAATAGGCTGGCTGGATGGAGAAGTACTTCACACTTCAAACAGCTTTCTTCACACTGCCCCTCTGCTTTACAAAGCTGTCTTTCTATTTAAGGCAGCTGTTTCTGTGCTGTGTGTTTGTCACTCCACCGTGTCACTCCTATTCCTGCCAGCCTTTGAGGTGTGGCTCATTGTTGTTGATCACTGCATTGGGTAACTGGTTTGGCACAGTGACAGGCTGTCACAGATCTGACAATGAAAGCACCAGCAGTGGACTAGACTTGTAAAAATAGCACCAAATGAAAGAAAATGGAGACATTAATGAGCCTAGTCAGGTGTTGCTGTGGAGTCCCTGGAGGCTTTGCACTCAGAGGCATCGGTGTGTCTGCATCTGTGTATCCTGTCAGACAGAATGACAGCAAAGCAGCACATCTGAAGGCCGCAGAGGGACGAGCAGTTTAAAGAGAACGATGTCCTCGGCAGCATACATTTGCACTGCCTTTCTGGACAATTACACCATCATTAATTTAATATTCATTTCTTAATTAATATGTATTTCAGCTGGAACAGACGAACATTAACTCCACCATGCCATGCCACTATTTAAACTATAAAAGGGGGTGAGAGGCGTTAGCCCCTGTTGTTCCAAAAAAACATGACAGGTCTCTAAAACGATTTGTGTAATGGACCCATGGGACCACAAGGTGTCTCTTATCGTCCACAATAACGGCACCCTTCTTTTGAACGCAGCCACATGGTTTCGTGTCTCAGCATTGGACACTTAAAATGAGAGAAAAAAAGAGGACAGGGGGTTGAGAAGGTGACCAGAAGAGAGGTGGGAGGGAAGGAGAGTGTGGATCGTCAAAGTTGGAGCAAATGAAAGTCAAATAGGCTTTTGAATACTGCGCTTTAAGCAGAGGGTTCCTGCACACAGCTTACTGCGGACCTCACATTAAAGACGGTAACGAGCTTGTGTCTATTGTTGCTTTAATACTTCACGTTTCAAACTGATGAAACCACGCGAGAGCCGCCTGTCGACAACACTGTAATATTAACAACGAAAATAGGCAAAGGAGACAATTCATCATCACAAGGGCCATCGGTATTACTTTATTACTGCCAGTGAATCCAGATATCACTGAATGTCACCTGAATGGTGCCTTTATAGATGTTTTATATATGATTGTTTCCAGACTATTAAAAACCCATCAATGAGCTACTGAGATATTCTGTCATCACATACACTGCTCTGCTTATGCAAACACCTCCTACACCACCAAATCATTAATAATCGGCAGACAATACGCCCCAATAAATGCACCCTGTCCTTATGTTTGAGTATGTTGGCTGACATAGAACAATAACACAACTACAGAATAATGTTGGCTGTATCCATAAAGCCAGAAACAAAGTGTCCATATATTTTGATACTGAAACTTATAACGTACAGCACAGGAAATTAGAATACGCACACATGGAGCTTTGTCCAAAGGCTCCATGTGTGGTTTATTTATTAGGGCCTGTAGTCCCAAGGCTCCAGAGAGCCATTATCTGTCAGTACGCTTCAAAACTGGACCAGGGTTCTAGCCAGCGGCCGACTGCCGGAGCTGCACCGCCCTGAGAATTTCACCGCTTTGCTGCTGGAGCCGTTCGCCATCGCCACAATTAACCAGCGGGCGCGGCTTTAGCAAGCGGCGCGAAAAAATAAATACATAAAGAAAAAGAGGGTGAGCGAGCAGAGCTGTGGATGAATTAATGGCACACGTTAGCTAATAATTGGGAAAAGACAGCTGTCGTCTTTCATGTTGTGTTTTCTTTTTTAATTTTCAATTTTTGCTTTTCAGTTTGTGCGTCTTAAACATTCAAACGGTCGTCGATGAGGTCGTTATCTAAATGTTCAAATGTTCACAAAACACCACACACACACACACACACACACACGCCATTCTCACTAATGTACTACAATTACTGCAAATACCATCTTACTTTCAATACATGGGATTTTGTTCTAAGTTATGTAAATAAAAACATAACCTTGCTTATTTTTGTGAAAAGTCCATTCATACTCAGAAAAATCAGAACAGGTGACATGACAGAGGTGGATGTTTCATCAGCTTATTCATCCACAGCATCCATGTTGGAAGAAAATTGTGCTCTGGGAAAGAAAAAAAAAAAATCAAGGTCATCAAACGTAGCTGACGGAGCTAAAGAGAAAAAAGCGAGGCTGTCAGAGCTGCAGCTGCGAGCAGTAAAAGATTTTCAGACAGTTTCTACCATGTGAAGTACAGAATCTGGCTGATTCCATGCCTGCATGCTGAAATGCAGTTATTGTAACATATTTAACATATGTCGAGGCTTTAGGTTTTATAATGCGGAGAATAAAAGTCAAGCGCGCACCCGCACGATCACAGACAAGCACGTAAAAAAAAACCTTCTGGAGAGCACATTCGCAATTTCTTCTTACTCGAGAGCACTTTCTAATCATCATCTCACCTAAAACTGTACTTAACTAGAACTGACTCTAGTGGGTGCATTCACACATCCAAGCTTGACTGACAGCCTCTCCAGACCCCGAGATAAAGCCAATTAAATAATATGGACAGGAGAGAGGAAAAACAGACTGACTTTTAAAGCTGGATAAATAAACGCTTGATTATATGTCTGACCTTATAGGGGCTTTATTCACCGCATATGCATATTGGAGATTAAAAAAAAAAACCCACCTATAAATATTAATGTGGGGCAATTTGCAGTGTGCAAATAAGCAGTGCATTATCTCTGTGTGGGCTTAGAGTAGAGTCAGTCCTCTGCCCCTTCCTTCAGCAGAGCAGGCCTGACTGACAAACACTCATAGATGAACTAATGGAACGGATAATACTCATTATGTTCGGACACAGGGAAAACCACCAGGACTGAATTAATTTTCAGTTAGTGCACATGAAACTTCACGCATGCACATAAACTAAAGGAATAGTTACACAATTGCTTTTTAAGTACTCTTTCAAAGCCTAACCAGGCCACAACGCATCGTTTTAGTCCCCCAACGTAATCTCTTGTCGCTATTTCCAGTTTTAGAAAGCATGAAAAGTGATCTGATTTGTATACATAACCCATTTAAATAGAAAGAAGATTAGAGGCACATCAATCTTGGCTCAGCCCCAGGGAACAGAGGAAAAGGTTACTAAATTTATCACTCTGCCTTCTGTTGCAGGAGATTTAAATATGGGAGTTGGCATCTGACTGACCGTCCTCTGAGGGAAAATATAGCTCCACCTCTGTGTACTCTCACAGCACAAAGACCATTAATTACACACACACGCACACTCGCCATTAGCGGTCCACCCTCATGCCTGCAGTCACACGCATCACGGTAGCAAAGCTAAACGTGCAGTGTTCACAGTGATGAACACACGTGTGCGCAGTATTGTCGAACACGGTTTAGAAAGCGAGTAACAAAGACGAGGATTTTCTGCTGAAAACTGTTTGTATTGTTTTTATGTAACACACAAAACTCGGTTGTGTGTCGTGCGCTGCAGTTTTATATAGTATGTGGGTTATATAGGTGTAACAGTCCAGGCAACCGCACAGAATAGGTGGCCTTTGAAAGTTTAGTGACAGTGGATACTTTCCAGGCTAGCTGACAAAATGAGGTCAGCCATCAAAATAGTTCTCCAAGTTTGCAAATTGTAATTTATCACATAAATAACCAGACAAAGAAATCTGTTCAGGAGACGTGATCAGATGTGTGTCTGCCACATTTTTAGCAGAACAACTTAAATGTAGCACAGAGTTATAGATGCCACAAACAGGCAGCATTACGTTAGACCAAAGTTGCTCCAGGTGAGCAACAGTGAGATCAAACAATAAAGGAACCTGAACCTTTTAATAACCTATTGGCAGTGTGCATGCTGCTGTGGTTTAGTGTTTGTTTTTGAAATATCTGTCTTGAAATAAAACAAAGGATCTGATGATAAGCGTCACTTTTCTTCTCTAACGAGCTCACAGAACAACCCCGCAGAACGTCTGATGTGCTGCTCTGCAGGCTCGCCCGAGCACTTGAACCTCCGAGGCTTGGAAAACGCTGAAATGCTGAATCTAAAAATAGCTCATCACACACTCCGACAGCACTGTTGTTTTTGATCATCTGCATACATGTATGGGCTCGGCGCTACAGTACAGACTGCCCCGTCACAAAGTCCAACACGCATTTGAAGATTCTTGCTGAACATGCTAAACTAATACATTCATTCATGTTCTTTTTTCTTCTCTTTTTTTTTACCTGTTTCTCACACTGGCCGTAGTCCGGACCTTGGTCCGGTTGAAAGAAACATATCTCTCCGTGGTTCTTCGCCATCTCGATCAGTCCCATGGCCGTCCTCACTGTGGCGTTACGAGCATGGACAAACACCATGACCTGGGGCGCAAAGATACAGCTTAAAGATAGTTCATAACATCAACACGACCCACAGATTCACAGACAGCATGCTAATTTAACTAATACGTAAACTTTAAATCAATTACGTCAACAGTTGAAGGACTAAATGTTAGAAAAGGGCAGCCTCTCTAAACCCTCCTCCAGGGGAAGTGTGCAGATCAACACTTTGGACTGTGTGTAATTTTCCTGTGTGGAACTCATGAAGCTGCAATATTCAGCTGGAAGAGGGAAGGGAAGACTGTTACCATGAAGGAGAAGTACGTGGTCTGAAACAATGCTTATGAAGGTAATACATGACGAAGATTACAGTAAGATCATTAACTTCATCTACTGCTGCTTTTATGGGTGGATGAATACACCGTATACAGGAGCAATAAGAACCGGGCTGCCCTTTGTCATCCATTGTGTTTATTTTTATGCACAGAATTACTGGATGCAGCCAAGGGGTGGAGAGCGTCGCATTTAATGGTCTCAGAATCTCATCTCTGCTTTTCACAATGATGTAGTTCTGGTGGCCTCCTTGAGCCATGGCCTCCAGCTTCTACTGCGGTGGTTTGCAGACAAGTATGAAATATTAGGGATGAAAATGAGCAAGTCTGAGGCCATGGCTCTCAGCCAGAGGGGTCGAGTGCCCACCCTGGCTTAGGAACACATTGCTGACCCAAGTGGAAGAGTTCAAGTGTCTCAGGATCTTGTTCACAAATGAGGGGAGAGCCAGATGGATTGGTGTGGTGTCGGCAGTGATGGAAGCTGTACCAGTCTGTTGTGGTGAAGAGAGAGCTGGGTGGGAAAGGGAAGCTGACCTTCATTCCTACCCTCAGCAGCGGTCACAACCTCTGGGTAGTGACAGAAGGAATAAGACATGCTGCAGAATTGAGCTTCCTCCGAAGAGTGTCTGGGATCAGCCGCAGAGACTAGGAATCCGGGTAGAGCTACTCCTCCTCCATAGCTGAGATGGTTTGGGTATCTGACTAGGATGTCTCCTGGACATCTCCTAGGTGAGGTGTTTTGGGAATATCCAACTGGAAGGAGGCTGCAGGACAGAGCCAGGACACACTGGAGAGACTACATCTCTCAGCTGGCTTGGAAACATCGATGACCTGGAGCAGGGGGCCGGGGAGAGGGAGGACTGGGTCCCTCTGCTTAGACTGCCCTCCCAGTCCCAGTGAGGAGACAGAAAACTTTAGCTCACTGTAATTAAAACTTTTTTTTTAGACTTTTTTAGTTCTACTAAATCCTTCAGGCTGTTTTTATGTGTAAAAATGGTTAGCAGTAGGCTAAACGTACACATTAGCTATGTCAGCAGTCTCAAATGCTTTGTCCTTTAATCTTGTTACATGTAGGAAAGTTTGTTTAAATAAATGTAGCTGTGTAATCGGATGTGTCTTTATGTTGATGATTTGCTCTCTTATGGCTCATAATGCAATTCAAATGGTCTGTGTAGTTTGTTTGTTTTTTTTTGCTATGTGCAGGGAAAAATTAAATTAAAATCACAGGAGAACCTACTATGAAAGCTGTAATTTTATATTAGCAATTCAAGAGCCAGATTTTTTTCCCCCCTGTCTTACTTCAAGAAATGAATATATTATTAGAGCAAAAATGCTGCATGACTGCACACAAACGTGGCAGCCAGCTTTGTGTATCATCCAACACATACGGTCCAATGAGACCACTGCAGCTAATGTTATTTATCAAAGGTGTTTTATCAGCACCACTGGGCTGTGTGGAAATGTTGATGGTAGTAACCGCTGGCTTTTCAGCTTATTAAAGTATTTTCTGGCAGCGCACCTTCCACCGGGGTGGGGGTGGGGGGGATCATAAAGGAAATTTCATCCATCACATCCTCCCAGATGAAATTAATATATGTCACAGACACTTCTTGGCAATTTAATACCGAGAGAAGAAGACATCCCCACCCCCAAAATAACAGTAAACTCTGCGGCTAGACTGAAGCATTAAGGCTTTAAACAGCAAATATGCATAGGTAGTATATGTTGATAGTGCCTACAAGTTCTCAAGGACTACAGAAAAGTTCCTATTAAATTTGTCTTTTAGGGACAGAATTGTCAAAAGAGAATGGGAAAAGGCAGGAAAAAATAGTGTCTAAGAGGTGCACTTGGAAAAAAAGATGCAGACAGGATAAGAACAGTACTCAATAGGCTGCTCAACTCCTGCAGCAGATGGAAGCTAAATGGTAAAGTCTGAATTCACGACTCTCTTGGTCCCAATAGGCCTGCAGAGGGCTGCAGAGTGGAAGCAGAATGAGTGGAGAGCGGTGGGTGGATGCGGGAGGAGGGGAGGGTAACACTGGGGGAGATAAGGACTTCAGAGAATTTAGATAACAGGTGTTCATTCCAAAAGGTTCACACAAAATATTTACTGCAGGAAGGTTGCTATTCATGAAAAAGTTCGGTGAAATATTTTTGAGATGTGGAAAAGATTCCAGAGCTAAACCAACATCACTCTCATTCCACTCCGAACATTTTACAGCGGAGGTGTTAGGAAACTCCTTATGCCAAGCATGCCCGGGATTCCTGGGAAGAAAGCAATCAGGTATGCTGCACGCATGCCAAAGGAAAACTAACAAGTGGAATTACACCTGCTCTTTAACACAGCAGCATCACATTACCTCAAAAAGCTGAGAAATGCCAATTTGACTGAAGAGAGTGAACAAAGCAAAAAAACTCACAATTTCTTTAACAAAATCCAAAAGCTGTGTGTAAAATATTAAGTACACCCCATGATTCAATGGCTTGTAGATCCACCTTTTAGCAGCAGTGACCAAGTAGCTTAAAGTAATCATTTTCTGTTCGACTTCATCAGTCTTTCACATCGATGTGAAGGAATTTTGGCACACTCTTCCTTCCTTTGCTTTCCTTTAGTTCACTGAGGTTTGCGGGCATTCCCCTATTCCCTTGTGAGCAGCTCGCTTCAGGTTCCACCGCAGCATTTCAATCAGAGACCTGGCTGGGATGTCCAGTCCTGGGAAGACCTGGCAACTGTCTTGAATGTTTTCCACAATATGAAGTCCATGATCTCACTGTGCTATCTTCCCATGACCTTCCCACATTGATGGCCAGCAATAAGTGCATCTTTAAGCTCACTGCTGATGTCTCACCTCCCTGGCACTGTGTTAACGCACACCTGAATGCTCCAGTAGAGAAAACACATACAGATATTTTTTATTATGCTCTGATATGTAAAAAGTTGGAAATAAAAGACTGCGTACTTTCCTTTTACCATGACTACATGTTATAAATATAACTTGTCCGTAACTTGTAAAAATTAAAAAATATTACTATGGATTAAAATATTATCATTTAAAATTTTATATTTTAAAAAATATAAAATTTTAAATGATACAGCTACCTCATCTGAACTCCGAAAAAAAGTTAACAGTTAAATTTAAAATGAGCTGTGATTAAGTACAAAGGTAACATTTTGAATGATTAATTAAAATACACTAACAGACACCACCAGTGCCCACACTCTTTTACAATTAAAATATTGCACAAAATTGTAGGAGAACATATTAAGATCAATTATACAATTATTTGGTGCCCAATGTGCTGCTGCATGTAGCTGTGGCTGCAGGCGGCTGGTACCTGTCGTGGTGGTAATCCCTGAACCAGCTAGCCGTCCTGCTGGGCTTGGCTAGCTTGTGGGACTCTGTAAGCAGCTGGCGGGCCAAGCAGAGTGTGGCTCTGACCACAGCTGAAGCAAAATCTCGGGTGTGGGAGGAGTTGGGTGAGGCCACGCGACGGGACTTTCAGTTGGCCTCGAAGCAATTCTAGCAAACCATCAGGCAGCTTAGGAAGGGGAAGCAGTGCTCTACTCACACAGTATACAATGCAGATGGGGCACTGTTGACTTTAACTGAGGATATAGTCAGGTGGTGGAAGGAATACTTTGAGGATCTCTCCAATCCCACTGGCATTCTTTAAAGGAAGCAGAGCCTGGGGAAGAGAGGGATGACGCTGGGGGCGAGGCCACTGAGGCAGTCAAACAGCTCCTTGGTGGCAGGGCCCCTGGGGGTGGATAAGATATGCCCTGAGTTCTTAAAGGCAACGTTGCATGGAGATCTGGGGTGGTGCCTCTCAATTAGCAGACTGGGGTGGTGGTTCCCATTTCAAGAAGGGGCAGCGGACGGTGTGCTCCATTTCCAGGGGGATCAGACCACTCAGCCTCCCTGGGAGGTGTACACCAGAGTACTGGGGAGGAGAGTCCGTCTGCTAGTCGAACCTTGGATTGAGGAGAACTGTGCAGTTTTTATCCTGGCTGTGGAATGCTGGACCAGCTCTTTATGCTCCCAAGAATATTCAAGTGAGTGAGTTTGCCCAACCAGTACATTTGTTTTGTGTACTTTGAGAAGGCATTTGACTGCATCTCTTAGGGGGGATCTTGTGGGAGGTGCTTTGGGAATATGGGGTGTCTGACCATTGTTATGAGCAATTCAGTCCCTGCACAAGCAGAGAAAGAGCTTGGTCTGCATCAATTCATTCCTGGTGGGTGCTGGACTTCATCAGTCCTGCCCTTTGTTAGCAATTCTGTAACTCTTATGGACAATTTCTGGGCAAAGCTAAGAGGCAGAAGGTTTCCACCCTGGTGGCCTCAGGATCTCGTGTCTATTTTTTTTTTTTTTTTTTTTGCAGATGTTGTGGTCTTACTGGCTTCACCAGGTGGTGGCCTCCAACTAGCACTGGAGTGGTTTGCAGCTGAGTCTGAAGCAGTGGAAATAAGAATTAGTACCTCCAAGTCATGGCCATGGTTCTCAGCAGGAAAAGGGTGGAATGCCCACTCCAGATCAGGGACGAGTTGCTGCCCCAATTGGAGAAGTTTAAGTATCTTGTTCAAGAGCAGGAGGGGATTGGAAGAATGATGTACTGACCCACTGTGGTGAAGGGAAGGAGAGGCCTGGGAATGCCTCAGTGTTCTCCCAGATGAACTGGAGGTGGTGACTTAGGCTGCTGCCCCAACAAACCGGCCCCAGATAAGTGGTATAAGATGGAGCATGGAGATGCGTGTATTTATGCATGTCACAAAGTAACAGCAACTTCATTAACACAGGGTCATGACAATAAATAATGTGTTGCTTTGATATTGCACAGGTCATGGGTCACACACAGATTTCAGGTTTAAAATGTGAAAAAGCTTGCAATAACGCAGCCCTCCTCTGGATGAAGCCCACCTTCCACCAAAGCCCACACACCTAGGTCCATATCAATAGAAAAGCCCTTACCTGATGGCCTGCTTTAACCTGCTCCAGAACTTTGTTGTAACAAACCTCCTCCATGTCATGAATCAGCTGGATCTGAACAGGATACAAATCACAGGGAACATTATTGTGCTGCACTTTAAGATCTTTTACTTTCACTAAAGGCAGATAACTATAATAGCTTTGCCAGTCAGCTCTCCATCTTTGTCACAGTTCATGCCGGTATACTGTATTCACATGTCACACTGGAAAAACTACTTTTAAAAGTTACCAGTCCTGTTTTTTTGGACATCCACCGACACCTTAAACGTTCATACCTTACTGTTGGTTTTGATGCCGACAAAAGTCTGTCCTAGGGGCACCGGTCTGAAGCGACCGTCAAAGAAGAAGAGGCCAATATATGGGTTGACATGTAGGAAGGTGGCCACATCCAGATAGTTGGGCAGGGTGGCTGACAGCCCCAGAATCCTGATCATGCTTTGGGTGGACTCAACCTAACCATCCAGGTAGAAAGAATAATATGAATAATAAAAGACACTTAGTTTCTATGTTTTGAATGAAAAATAACACTCTGAGGAAAGTTAGGTAACACAAACAAGACAAAAGACATGGGAACAAGAGTTGTTACGCCCTGGGTATGAGACAAATAAGGTAAAAAATACTTTACTTAAACCAAAAGTAGGGAACACAGTGTTACAACAGCCAAAACATGAAAAACATCTCAGCCCAATAAAATGAAGAGAATATCACAGAACAAAATTGCTAAGAAAGGAAAGGTTAGGGCAGCAGAATTATCAGTGCGATCAGCTGGTAAAGATTCTCGGTAGATTTGTGAAACTTAACTTTAAAAGATTTCACCTTTCACCTTTGGATCAAATCACCAAAAGTAAGAAAAATCAACTTTATAGGTGATAAAGTCATTAAAATAAAATGACTAAATACAAACTGCTCTCTTTGTGCACATTTTTCTGGAGATAATAACAACAGCAACTGAATGCATTCTTTTTGAAGGCAAACTTATTTTACTACCACTGTGCCAGTAAAGAAGGTATCAGGACATGTGGTGCTCCTGTCTATAAAAGGGGGGGACATTTTTTGTTTTTTTTTTCTTGGTCAACAAAATTGTTCCCCAAAAATGTGGAGAAAATACTTTTCTATATTATACAGATGATAGCGTTAAAAGAGGGAGTAAGTAATTCTGGCACCCATGTCCTTGACTTCAGAGACAAAAAAAAAACATCTTGCTAATTCAGTGTCTTTTATCTGTCTTTGAAACTTGAAGAAAACTCTATATGTTGTGTATCAACGTGGGTGAGAAGGTGCTGGTGGAGAGGGTGGGCTCCGCTATCTGTATGCCTCCTGCTGGAAGTGACAGGGAAGATTGGTAAGGCCCTTAATGTGATGCAGTACCTGTCAAACCATTCTATCAAGATAAGATCTAACCAATCCCTGCTGGCTAACCAGGACTCCACTGCACATTCAGAGCAACACTGCTGGACCTCCACACCATAGATATGTATTGTGTTCATTACACAGAGAATTAAAGGGGCTGCATTATATTTTACATTACACAAAGAGGAATTCAACTGTTTCTCTGGATCCTGTTTCAGGTAAGTTTGTGGAATCATAACATTTAATGGCAACATCAGGTCATTGTGATCAATGGCTAAAGTAACAAATTCCCTTAAGGAGAGTGGATAATAAATAAAATTAATTGCAATATTAAAATTTCACAGTGTGCAGATCACTGAAGTCCTCTGTGGGTTTGCATTGAGATCCATGTAGCTTAAACGTAATAGAGAAATACTAAAACTAAACAAAGGGGTGCCAGTACCAGATTAACCTGCTTTCACACTGTAAATAAGATACTGGGTTTAGTTTATGTCTTGGCACTGAATAAAGTGTCTTTCCACAAATATTTAAGTTACTGCCAATAATTTAAAGAGAATAAGCTGCTCCTAATACGTTAACATCATGCTTTCTATGGCTGGACAACAATGTTGCAATATAATTCCTAGGTTGGCTATTTGTTGCAGGAGCAGTGGAAGTGGCTAAACATTGATAAATGCCCTTTCTTGAGGCTCTACTTTGTTTCCCTTCTCTGAAATAAATGGGCAAAATGTGGCAGCTAGATATTTAATCATTTTCAGTCAGATGAGTTTCAGTTTCCTTTTTTTTCTTCTCTCAACTCATCAGTTATCATTACTGCAAGCTCCTTAATTCGTTTATTTAGACTGACTTCCTCACTTGATGTTCCTTTTGTATTTGCTTGGTCGCACGTTTTTCCATTATAGCTCTAATAAACAGAAGTTCACACAGGCCTCATCTGTCTCTTTCTGGTAGGATTTGCTGTCTGATGCTAATCTGTATTTTCAACTAGCTATTACACGGTGCATTATGGTCACCAAGTGACCAACCTTCTTTTGGCTTACGCAGATAGAACAATGACTTTATTAGGGAGGCAACAATCCAGTGCTCAGCATCAGTACAATACTGCACCTCACTCACTGGATCGGATATCAGGAGGAAGGGCATCAATACCAGTCTATTAACATGCTATATATATATATATATATATATATATATATATATATATATATATATATATATATATGCTTAACTGAACTTTTAGCAAAGTGTGATAACGAGCCATAAGTAACACAGATGATAATAAGAAAATGTGGCAGCTCATACCTGCCTCAAGTGACATTTGGTGGCTGCTCAAGGTTGTGGCATGAGAAGGTGGCATTGAGCCATCATTATGTTTTATCAGAGCTGCAGCTATGTCATTATTACAACACACTTACGTAAACCACACTTGTCAGGCTTTAAAACCAAAGTAGCAAGCTAGACCTCAGTTTGAAGCTTTGTAGAGTTAAAGAGAAACAGTAATCTGTGTGCTGTAATCAGTCTGTAAATTAACACATAGGATTAATGCAGTTTTAATGATGGGTATGTCTGGAGGCGTGGCAGTGACTTCGGAGGAGACCTATTGTTGCAAGAGATTAATATAAACAAGTATAGCATGTTCTGTAACAGCATGATATTTCTACATTTGTCAAAGTGACACTCATATGGACTAAAAACTGCACACTCTCTGGCATTAAAAATAATAGTAATAAACCTTATTATAAAAGGTTTGCCTGTGAGCTTAGGTAGAGCACAAATGCTCCTTAAATACCAAACCATAAAGAAGAAGCCATACAACAGAGTAACATTAAAGGCCTTTTGTCATAAAGGTTAGAGGGACTTTTATCTTGAATGCAGTGCATAATTGGTAGCAGTATACCCAGCTAAGAAAATGCAGTCAAAACCAAAGCTCTCCCAAGCAAAACATCAAAGTGATATCTGGCTTGGTTCTAACGTATTTGCATAAAAAGGAAGACAAATATTTAGTTTACAGGGATTTCCATATTAATGTGTCTGAGGATGTGAACTTAAGCACCCAGCGCATCAGTACCAGCCACCGTAATTCCTTCAGCACAAACAATTATAGCAGTCTGTCAGGTGTGGCAACAATTGGACAGAGAGATGAAGGAGGCGGGGGAGGGTCTGCGAGGGGTTTTGCGGGTACCCAGACTCTTCTGCTGGGGGGTAGGCTACAAGTTGTAAACAACGTCTCATACAAATACAAAAAGAAACATGCAGGTTACATGCTAGTAACACGTAATTAGTGTCTAAGAGAATGATGATATACAGTATGTTCTATTCAAATAAAGTGACTTCATCTTCTGTAGCTTCTGCAACTTGTTTAAGTGGGGAAATACTGTGTTAGCTATTGTCTGCAAAAGCCTTTTCTTCTTAAAGAGCTCCTCCTACTGATGTTCTGCAATTTAATATATAGCAATTTGAAAATATTCTGTTAATGACTTACTGTTAAGTGACTCCCACTAAATCAAGCTAATGTTTGCCGACGTCAGCCACATTTGACTGATCTGGATAGGGCCCGTGACATAGGGCAGCTTCAAGCTGGAGTTCCGCAAAACCAACTTGCAGCATTACTTGGAGTGAGTCCTAGTACCATCTCCAAAATGCCAGATGGCAGATACAGGCCACAAAGTGATACTTCATTTACAATTTCTGTCATGGTCCTGGGCCTGTGGCCCAGTGTTTTCTGTTTTGTTTCCTTGTTTCTCTGGTCCCTGATGTTTCTGCGTGTTCCTGGTCCTGTCCCTTCCTGTTTTATTTTGATAGTCCTGTGTTCCCCCCATGTCTCGTGTCTGGCTTTGCTTCCCCCTGTGATTTTCCTGATTTGCTTCACCTGTGTTCCCCAGCTGTTTTCTCTTGCCCCTATTGCCCTCATGTATACTTAAGCCCTCAGTTTTCTTCCGTTCCTTGTCGTGTCATTTCGTGGTTATCCCCAGTTGTGTTCCTACGTGTTGGTTGCTCCCTGCTGTGGTCCTTTTGTGTTTCCTGGTCTCCCCGGTTCTCCCCCTAACTTGGGTGTTTCCCAGGGGGAGTTCCTGTGTGTTTTTGTTCCCCTTTTAAACCTGTGTTCCTGGAGCTCTGCTTTTGGGGTCCTGCCTCTTTCCTCGCCGCACCGCAGCTCCTCCCGACGTGACAATTTCCCCACTCTACACAGTCAACATTTCTCTTGTACATAGTTCAGTGATCGGAAACAGTAGGCTGGGCACTCTGAGCTCGTATTGGTCAACATTACACAAAGGAGAACAGTCTTAGAAGTGTCGGTTTTGGTCCATTATGAAACAGGGCAGCAGCATCTCAACTTCACTGGCTGAGGAACTGAACAGTTTTTCCCAAGGTTTGACCCTCCTCTAGCCTACAGCGGCACCTCACTGACCCTCCACCAGCATCAGGCGAGGTGTGAACTCATGTCAGTTAACCCAAGGAAAGCTGCTGGTCCGGATGGCATACTTGGAAAAGAACTGGTGGCATGTGCATATGTACCTGCAGAGATCTTCCAAAATTATTCAACCACTCCCTAACCCACGCCACCATCCCCACCTCACTCAAATCACTCACCATCATCCTCGTCCCCAAAACACCCACAAACAGCAGTCTGAACAACTTCAGGTCCATCACACTCATGTTACTGGTAATGAAGAGCATTGAGAGGCTAGTCTCATGCCACATCAACGACTGCCTCTCCACAGCCTTTGATCCTCATCAGTTTGCTTACAGGACAAAGCGCTCCACCGAGGATGCCATCACCCTCGCCATCCAATTGACGCTGAGTCACCTGGGACCTGTGTCAGACTGCTGTTCATAGACTTTAGTTCAGCTTTCTATACAATCATCCCAAACATTCTCATTAAAAAAACCTCTGACCCTGCATCAACAACTTGCTGCTGAACACCTCAAAACCAAGGTCACTGTAGACTTCCGAAGGACCAGAGTCTACTACACCCCCTCTCTACATCGGTGGGGATATGATGGAGACAGTGACTTCCTTCCTGGGAGTAAATATATCAGAGGAGCTGGCCTAGTCCATCAACAGCAATGCAGTGATGGCGAAGGTCCAGCAGAGATTACACTTCCTCGGGAAAGGGTCCTTGGGAAAAACAAACTGGATCAGAGGCTGCTGATGACACACCACTCCACCATCGAGAGTGAGATCATGTACTACAGATACATCTCTGCCTGGTACGCTGGGAGCTCGGCTGCAGAAATGCTCTCCAGAGGATCATAAATACAGCCCAGAAAACTGTTGGCTGCCCTCTGCCCTCCATGGAGGACATTGCTGGCTCCAGATGCCTGAGAAGCTCCTCACAATTCTCAATGATCCCTCCTATCCAGTGCATCAACTGTTTCAAACAGTTGCCTTCTGGCAAATGATACAGGTCAATGAAGGCCCACATATCCAGGCTAAGAAACAGTTTCTACCCTTGGGCCATTAGAAGATCAAACAAACCGCTGATCTGTCAATGCCACCTCGATGTTTACAACTTTTTACAATACCTATGAAGCTGCTGCTACTGCTGCTAATATCCAACACATATCTAATACCCTTATCATACATATACATCCACACTCATATTCTTGATAAGTGTATTTATTTACTGTGATATTATCCTTAGCTGTGTAAATATAACTTAAACAGACGTGTAAAACATGTTTTATTTATGGTTTATTAATCTTATTCTACTCTATTTCTATATACTTTAATACTTACATTGCTAGACAATGAGAGAAGCACTTGTAATTTAATTATTTGTAATGTATAACAACAACACTAACTGAAAATATGCTTGACTTTGTGCCGAAGATGCAAACACAGCTCTCATTTTAGTTATACAAAGATCTGACGGCCCATAGTGGTGGGCCTGGGACTATAAAGAACATGTAGATGGGATTGTTGAACTCCCGAGACCACTCCAGAAGTCCTGCAGGGGTGACCTCGAGTCCACTGTTCCAGGATGGAATCCAGATTGCTTCTCTTGAATCCAAAGTTTAATGATTGGCTAGAGCTTCCTTTCCAGCATCCTGGAATAAGCTTTCCCTGGAAGGCGTAGCAGAGTAATACCCCGATAACTGGAGCCACCCTCCAGCCCCTCTTTTAAAAATAGGAACCAACACCCTGGTCTAAGCGTGGGACATTAAAGGGGTGTGTCAACCAAGACAGCCCCACAGTGTCCAGAGCCTTTCACATCTCAGGGTCAATCTCATACAAACCTGGCGCCCTGCCACCAGGGAGCTTCTAAACTACCCCAGGGACCTCTGCCAGTGCAATTGGTGAGGCTTCCTCAGAGTCTTCAGGTTCTGTGTCCTCCACATAGGACATTTTTGGCTGAATTTGAATGTTTTCAAAATATTCTTTCCACTGGCTGATGATCTCCCCAGTCTGGGTCAGCAGTTTTCCTCCAGTTACTCAGGCAGTTAATCTGAAGCATTATGCAAACTAATGTCAATGGTCACAAGGGTATTAAAACTTCATACACAGAATCACCAGTGAAATGTGATAGAAAAAAACAAAAAATGCTTTTTTGTTCATTTTGCTCGAAAATAAGTTTGTTTAAAGAAAAATCCCTGAATGTTTCTGTTTTAATATCTCTGGTCCAGTTCAATAGATATGGTCTCAGCCCTGACCACATATGCAGTCTGCTAGCAACTACAGAGACAGTCAAGAGGCTTCAAACTTGTGCACTGCAGCACAACTTCAAGGTGTTCAAAGAGCCCAGTCAGCCCTTCTTCAGTAATATCAGCTAAACCTGCAGATAAATGGGCTGTGAACTGAGTAAACAGCGGTCACATGTACAGCCCAGTTTTCAATTACCTTGCGTTTAACCTCGCCAAAGAGGTCACAGTCACTGCACAGCACAGCAGCTCATACCTGCCTATGTGTTTCAGTGCTTTTCAATGCCCTCCTCTAACTGCTATGACTCCTTTAGCATCCAACTCTTTATTTTTAACATTCCTCATCACAAATAGTTGGTTCATTACTACAGTGGTTCATCACTCCAATCACATTTGCATGGGGGCATTTCCAGAAAGAGATTATTGTTAATACTTACTTTGTTGTTTTTGTTCTTGTTTTAAGACGATAAATGGATTGGTACCTATATGGTGCTTTGCTACTCTAATTAAGCATTTAATGCAACATTCACTCATTTACACACACATTCATGCAGTGCTTTATTCCATGCCTTTAAAGTGCTTTCTAGCTCACAATACGCCGACAGATACATCAGAGGACATTTGGGGTTCAGTATCTTCCCCAAGTACACTTTGGCATGCGGACTGGGGAGCTGGAGATTGAACCACTGACCTTCCAATTTCTATCTCTGAGCCACAGCCAATCTAAATAGTGATTCACTCTGCTAAGCAAAGCCACACTCGGAACCTTTTGAAATTAATTTCTTCTGTACCTTCATTTATTTTTCCTTTAATTCTCTCTCCTTCTAGTGCTGCTTCATTAATGTGCTTCCTCTTCTTCATTTCTTCATAGAGACACTGTTTGTAAACACTTCCAATATAACTGCTGAATCCTTCTTTACTGACTTTCTGAAGCTTCATGGCGATGATGAGATATTACTGCCAATGATGCTTTATAGCCCAAGAAGATGAATTATTAACTTCAAGAGCTGCTATAAATAACCAGTACTGAACAAAGCAGTCATGCATAGTCATGCATATGGACAGTTCTGCCTCATTAGTAATGTGATTTACACAAACACAAGTTGTCTTTTCATCTTTTCATTGATGTCTTATGTATTTAACTCAAATACTGTTAATTTGGTTTATATCACAGGACCCCTATGGAAGAAAGCTCAAGGGAGCAGTTTAACAGGGCCCCACCCTGCAGCCAGCCTTGGGGTGGGCAGGGTTCTAGCTAGCGGTTGATCGCCATTAGAACTAGCAACCCCCACCCCCAAGTCCCATTCCATCCCCCGGTCATCCGTTCGGTGTCGAGGGTTTTTTTTATGTTACTGGGATTATGTTACTGGACACAGTTTGTCCATAAGTCCAAGTAGCACCAGGATACTCTTGGTCACAGGCAGATCAGGTGGTGGAGGATGATGCTGGACAGACCTGGGAACACCTAGCATTCAATTCCCACCTCTGGTAAGGTCTAAGACAGCATTCCGAGGAAGGCTGAGGACATTGAGTCCAAATGTACCATGTTCCATCCATTGTTGAGGCTGCTGCATGGAGCTGTGACTGCAAGGTTAAGGGAGCCATCAACTGAAGGAGTCGTCCTACTGAGCTTGTTTAGCCCGTAGGATTTCAAAGGCAGATGACGATACCGGCAGGACAAGCAGAACGCAGCTTGGGCAGTGGCTAAAGCAAAAACTTGGATGTGGGGGAATTTGGTGAGGCAACAGAAAAAGACTTTTGGACTGCCTCAAAAAGATTCCGGCAAACCACCAGGCAACCACCAACTCATTATTAACACCAGGAAAACAGAAGAGATGCTGATTGACCCCAAGTCCTTAAGTGATAACCTCCCGCTTCTTATTCATGACCAGAAAATAAACCAGGTCTGTTCTTATATATATCTAGGTGTTTAGCTAGATAACCTATTCAAGTGGGAAACTCATGTTAACAAGTTGTGCTGTCATCTGCAACAGAGTTTACATTTTTTATGCAGACTAAGAGTCTTTGGGGTTAATCAGAAACGTATGTTTTTATTCTATCAGGCCCTATTGGAAAGTATCATCAGGTTCGGAATATCAGCGTGGTACGGCAATCTCTCCGTGCAATTAAAATCCAAACTCAACTGTATGGAACAAACTGCAATGAAGGTGATAGGTAAGACCAATAACTCCTCCTTACAGTCCATTTATGAAGAGTCTCTGCTCAGACTTGCTCGGAGGGTATTGTCTGACCCCGCTCACATCCTCAACCCGCAATACGAACTGTTACCATCTGGCAAATGGTTTAGAACCCTGGCTTGTAGACTTTACAGATTTAAAAACTCATTTGTTCCTACATCAATTAGATTATTAAATAAAGTAGGCATATAGTTTCTGTCATGCTTTGATGCTCTGGCTAACTGATTTGCCGGCTCGTTTACTGTTGGAATGTATGTGGGAAAATGCAACATATGCAATATGTGTTCTATTGCTTTTAATGTTTTTTGACTGTTTTTATTGTACAACTTTTTTGGGGGGGGGCTTCTTATGCATTTTTAACATAACCCTTATTGTTATAGTGTATTATTGTGGAAGCAGCTTGCTTAGTGTACGATGTTCAAAACAAATTTCCCCATGGGGACAATAAAGTATATTTGACTGATTGATTGATTCAACTGAGGATATAGTGGAGGGAGTCTTTAAGGACCTCTTTAATCCCACTACACGCCTTCTGTAAAAGGAAGCAGTGATGGATGAGATCACCGAGGTAGTAAACAACTCTTTGGTGGAAGGGCCCTTTGGGTGCATGAGATTTGCCCAGAGTTCCTGAAGGCTCTGGATGTAGTAGGGCTGTCTTTGATGAGACAACTCCGCAAACACTGTGTGGAGAGCTGAGGCGGTGCCACTGGATTGGCAGACTGAGGTGGTGGTTTCCATCTTCAACAAGGGAGCCAAAAGGTGTGCTCCAATTTAAAAGAGCATAAACATAAATTAACTATAAGATATCCTATATACAGATGTACAACTGCAGCATCAGTTATTGCACATGATCGTCAGTTATTGCACATGGTGCTTTGCAACCTAAGTTATTGCACTTGAACAGAAAACAGATCTGCCTGCAGGTGAACTATTTTGTTTTTGTTGTAACAGGAATATGGCCCTGTTATAAAAACTGTCTCTCAAATGTTTGGTTTTGTTTTTAGTTGTCTGTAACGTTTGCCTGAGGGCAGCAGTTCAAACATCCGGTGTCCTGGGTGTGTCCTGTCCTTGATGATAGTGTAGGCCCTTCTGAGACAATGAGTGCTGTAAAGGCCCTGCAGGGAGGGGAGTGAGTGTCCAGTGATCTTTTGGGCCGTGTTGATGACCCTCCGTATGGCCTTTTCATGTGCTGTGGTACAGCTGCAGAACCACACAGAGATGCAGTGCGTCAAAACACTCTCCACGGAGCAGCGGTAGAAGACGGTCAGCAGTTTCTTTTCCAGATTCAGCCTCTTAAGGATCCTCAGGAAATAGAGACGGCTGCTGAGCCTTCTTCACCACCGCTGAGGTATTGGAACCCCATTGGAGATCTGCATCCATATACACCCCCAGGAACTTGAAGCTGGACACCCTCTCCACACACTGCCCATCAATGCAGATTGACTGCAGGTTGGACTTCCTCCTTCTGAAGTCTACAATCAATTCTTTGGTCTTGGAGGTGTTGAATCATTGAACTCACATGTTCCAATCACTTTCATGACCAAAGGTGTATAAAATCAAGCACCTAGGCATGCAGACTGCTTCTACAAGCATTTGTGAAAGAATGGGTCACACTCAGGAGCTCAGTAAATTCCAGTATGGTACTGTGATAGGAGGCCACCTGTGCAACAAGTCCAGTCGTGAAATTTCCTTGCACCAAAATATTCCACAGTCAAGTGTTAGTGGTATTATAACAAAGTGGAAGCGACTGGGAATGACAGCAACTCAGCCATGAAGTGGTAGGCCTCATAAAACATGAGTGGGGTCAGTGAGGCTATGCTGAGGTGCATAGTAAACAGAAGTTACCAACTTCCTCCAGAGTCAGTCCCACCAGACCTCGAAACTTCATGTGGCCTACAGATTAGCTCATGAACTGTGGGTAGAGAACTTCACAGAATGGGTTTCCATGGCCCAACAGCTGAATTCAAGACTTACATTACCAAGCACAATGCAGAGCATTAGATGTGTGTGGTATGAAGCACACCACCACTGGTTTTTTCCATCTGGAAATCTGATGGACAAGTCTGGGTTTGGCAATTGCCAGCAAAACACTTGGCGCAATGCAGTCAAAGTTTGGTGGAGGGGGGTTATGGTGTGGGGGTGTTTCAGGAGTTGGGCTCAGCCCCTTAGTTCCAGGGAACTCAATGCTTCAGCATACCAAGACATTCTGGACAATTCCATGCTCCCAAATTTGTGAGAACAGTTTGGGGATGGCCCCTTTCCGTTCCAACATGACTGTGCACCAGTGCACAAAGCAGGTCCATAAAGGATGGGATGTCACTAAAGTTTGAGGCAGATGAATGAAAACTTTAGGATATATGGTGTATATACACACCGAATTTAAAGGCTTTCATGAACTGGGTGCAGAGTGAGTCTTATCATTCAGGGCCAAGGACAGATTTATCTGTGTATTTTGTATTTATGGCAGATTTTTTTGGATCAAAATGTAATTCACAGAACATGATGCAGGGTTGAGTCAGTGACAGTCTATGCATTCTAAAAATAGCCATTTGCATCTCTTTATGTCTCCTCCATTTATTAACTTCCCTCCACAGACTGATGTGACAGCAGTGCATCACACTGGGTTATTGGAAACTAGAGTTCCTTTGCCTTCTACATTTACATAATCACTCTATGTGAACTTTCCAGGTTGCTTCCTGCACACGTCAGTCATCATTACAGGAAATCAGCTGCACAGACAGTGCACTGATGACTGTTTATTCCAGCAACAAGATGCCAGTAAGACTGGATGTATTTAGTCTATAAAACGGGATTGAGACCTGTTTTTATAAAAGCGTGCCGCTGTTCTCAGTGGACAGCTTTTTGTGCCAAAGACCAAATATGTGATCCCATGGGTGATTAGACTGTCAGTGAAAGAGTAAAATTGTAATTTCTTTTTAAATTTGCACGTTTCCATCCATAAAAATTCCATGTGTGTTGTGAGACTTCTTTAATTATTTGGGAAATTGTGTTTTATTTTTTATTATTCAGGTAACATTGTTTATGTGTAGAAAATGTTCCCAAACTGCTGTTCTTATGTTAAGAGCACAAATTCTTTAGTATGCCTTGTGTACAGATAAGATCAAAAATAGTCACAATAATTATAAAAAAAATAATTAGTCACAATTTCAAATGACTTTGATATCCTCTTTGTCAAAGCTATAATTAAATGTACATGTGAGGCTGCAAAATTATAGTTCAGATGCATAATGAACCTCTCTAAGAACAGTGAAGAATACAATTTCAATTTAATTTTATTTATATAGCGCCAAATCACAACAAACAGTCACCTTAAGGCGCTTTATATTGTAAGGTAAAGACCCTACAATAATTACAGAGAAAACCCAACAGTCAGAATGACCCCCAATGAACAAGCACTTGGTGACAGTGGGAAGGAAAAACTCCCTTTTAACAGGAAGAAACCTCCATCAGAACAGGCTCAGGGAGGGGCAGTCATCTGCTGTGACCGGTTGGGGCTGAGGGGAGAGAGACAGGACAAAAGGAATGCTGTGGAAGAGAGCCAGAGATTAATAATAACTAATACAGAGTCGGGTATAAACAGAGTGAAAAGAGGTGAATGAAAAAGAAACACTCATGGGAACCCCCCAGCAGCCTAGGCCTATAGCAGCATAATAAGGGAGGGTTCAGGGATGGTTCAGAGAGGGTGTCTGTCTCCTGAATCCAAACTGGCAGCTGGTTCCACAGAAGAGGGGCCTGAAAAGTTTGGACACACTGACCCATTCATGAATGATTTTGATCAGGAGTGTATATGCTCTCTTGTCACTGCTTAAGCACTTCTGGTTAGATGCAATCTGCATTTCATTGCATTGTACTTCTGACAAGTGCAATGACAAATCTAATCTAATCTAATCTAAATGTATCAACTAAAAATCTCGCAGTTTGAATCTTGGCAACCTTGACCCAAATGTAAAGGTCAGAGGTCAAGTTTTCTGAAAATCTTGTAAACACTACAACTTTAACGAGCTCACCTAGGATGTTCAAACTCACACACTGATGCATTCTGTCCAAGCTAGACCCACTGAACTTCACACACTTGTTCACTGACTTTACTTTAACAGCACTTTCATGCACCCGCAAATCCTAAAGAGCCAAGCTTTGGCACCCACTTATCGGTGCTCTTGCTGCTATCCTTCTATCACAAATCACCCCTGACACTTTCTCCAGACTCCACCCACTCCGCCCTGCCTGCACTCTCTTCTTCACCTCTCTTGTGCATTGTTCATTGCTTTGGATGGTTGACCTCAGGTATTTAAATTCATCTAGGTTCACTACCTCAACTCTTTGCATCTTCACCATTACACCTGTCTCCCTCTCATTCACATACATATATTCTGTGTTGCTTCTACTGACTTTCTTCATCTCTTCAGTACCTCTCCAGGCTCTCGTCCACCCGATTCCTGCTCCCTACAAATCACACTGTCATCTGCAAAAGTCACAATCCACGGCGACTCCTGCCTGACCTCATCTGTCAACCTGTCCATTACCACTAAAGACAAGAACGGACTCAGAGCCAGTCCATAGTTTATATATATATATATATATATATATATATATATATATATATATACACACACACACACACACAGTATTTGATCATTTAACCATCTAGGGCCAAATCAGACATTTAGAATAGGCACTTCTGCAGAGTAACTAAAAATAGCAGCAGCACTAAAAGCACTGCAGAAGTGGATCAGAAGACTGCCTTTGATGGCACCTGTTAAGCTACAGTAACATGTTACTGAGACTCAACACACATTTACACACATCTGAACAGAACAATGACATAACTGTTTAAATGACTGCTCACTCACCCTGCCTCCTTAAACCACAAGTTGTGTCTCTACCTCCAAATGGACTTTAGCGTCTCTTTCCCTTTGTGTCTCAGTTTAAGAAAGATACATGGATAAATTTGGATAAATTTGGGTATATATGGAAAGTGAGCGGTGCATAACATGCACTGCTGGACTAGGAAAATGTTGGGAAGTACAGTACTGTGTGTGGGCCTCTGTCTGTGTTGTGTTTGAAATATTGTTTGCCTCTCTGGACGTGAACAACGTGCAGTTTGGCAGAAACAGTTTAGAGACACAAGTCTTCCTCTGAGACCACCACTACACCGCCTTCGTTGGACAGGACTTTGACTGATTGGTGTCTTGTTTCTCTTTAATTCGCAAATTGTGTATATTTTATGAAGTTACTTTTCTAACTCATGGCAATAATCTCCTGATGGTGTGCTAGCATCTGGTGTGCTTTGGATACAACAGATCCTGTTATCACAGTTTTAGAGCTCCATGCACTGCCACCATAGAAATCATAGAAATCAGATGCTTCTTAACATCTGACTGACAATATCACTTAGTTCTGAGGCCGGGTGAATAATGGCTGCAAGATGATTTAGGTGAACAAGCTTCTGATGAGTCAATCAATTCCACCTGAGTGTTATCTGAAAGCTGATTCAATGGGAGAATTCAACTCTGAAAACTTCTTGTGTAAAGCATTTAACACGACCAATGCCAATGACTTGCTTCAGTCTGGCTGTTTCTAGAAGACTCTCTTTGAGCTCCTGTGGTGTTCAATAGTTTTCTTAAATCTGCAGAATTGGATTATTTCCAGGTTTCCATGAGACAGATGTTTCCATTTTATCTCTGTTTGTGGATGCTACTGTATATAGACTAGATCTCTGTCTTATGAATCTGAAAAGACGTGACAACCACAGCTGATTTTTGAACAAGGTTAATGTATTTGGTATGCATATCCTTGAAATAGAGATTATGCATATAATACTATTGAATTAACACTAGTCAAAAAAGTTTTTATTTTATTAGATTTTCTACATACTGCATTAAACTTCCCATTTACTCCATTACAACAAAAGCTAAAATATTCTCACGTCAATTAGACACTGCACTCTCTAAATGATGCACAATTTTAAGATTTCTGGTTATTTGAATCTTTAAAGAAAAATCTGTGCTAATAGTCACCTTAACCTTATATATCTTCATCTTAAAAAATGTGTAAATGCTGAACAGTTAATAAGCTAATATGTATTGCCTAATGTGGCAATTTTACACCAACTCAAATTCCAAAAGAAAACAGAGGGGAGAACATAATACACACAACAGCAATAATACATATAATAACAATATTTCAGCTCAGTGTAAGGGGGATAAGAAGCAGAACTAACCTGTCTGATGGTCCTGGCCACGAGACTCTCAAGCACTGGTCCTCGATCTTCATGTAAAAGATGAACTTCATCCAAGATCAAGAGACGCACAATCTGGGAAAGCGCTACATCTCCCACACTCTTCCTGGTCACAACATCCCACTTCTCTGGAGTCGTCACCAACATCTGAAAACAAACACCAAAACAATTTTCTATATCCATTACCATTTCTTTCCTTTAATTCTCTCTGTAAGAACTTCAATACTGTGTGTATGTGTGTTTCTCAGTAAAACTAAGAGAACTGCAAATGAACTTTAAGATGAGGAAACATCAGTAAAATGAGGAGCACAGTGTAAAGCAATTAATGTAAATGCAACAAAACGATGGCAGCAGTAATTCTCACTTTAGATGATATACTTATGGTAACTGCAGATGTACCTGAACACCTACACAAATAACTGCAGTGTGAAGAGCATTAGCTCATATTTGACTACTTTCAAGTACAATAAAATACTGTATTCACACGTATCTTTTCGCAAGTTAAGATCAACATTTTCCGTTTCATGCGGTTTTACATCTGATATGATTCCAAAAGTTTAAGAAATAGCCTTACGGAGTTTTGTTAGCTTGGAGGACTGTGGAGGAAGGTGACAGATACTGCTGGGCTTAGCACAGTTTCTGTAATTTTGCCTGTGCACACCACAGTAGATTTTAAATCAAGCAATCAACATCAAGGCGTTTTCATGATTACAGCTAGCTGCCAGGATGTCCAAACCTAGCAGAGCCCAGTATTATAATGGGACCATCAATGTTATTGACCTATCAGTGGTTTTAAAGTTGTGACTGATTGGTATAGGTGCTTCTCCAAGTGTTATGAACATCTCATTTTAAATATCTCAGTCTTTCACAGGTTGTTTAAAAACTAGGACTAGCCATTGTGTGATTTTACCAGAACTATTTGTGTACTGTCAAAATTCTCTGACTTCCACATGATAACTGACATCATCTGAGAGATTATTGCTTAGATAAATGTTACTAATGATTTCCTGCTGACTTGACTGAATGAAACCTTCTTTAAAACTCAGAGAACCATAAGCAAAGTCCCTCCAGAATATGATTTTAGATTCATTGGTCAGTGCCCAATTACCCTAAGATCTGCTTATTACAATACTGATAGAAGTTAATTCACAATAATAACAAAAGGCGTTAGACCATTACTCACTTATTGTGTGAGAAGTTACATACAAGCGTATCTTATCTGTATCAAATAACATATTTCTTAGTGTCTACAGTTTTCATTGCAATATTATTCTCTGTTTTTGAGAAAAAATACTACAATGGCGTGTGAAGCTGTTCATGGGTGTGCAAATTCCTATTAAACTCTTCCTGTAACAGCAGTACATTAAATTCCCTCTAGTTTGCATTTAAATCAATCTATCCAGCTATTAGAGACCGGCATGCTCAGAAAAAGAAGCGTATGCTCCTAATTGGACATACTGGTTAATTTAAATGGAGGCTCTGGCAAATAGACCGCAGGGCAAAGTGCTTTTTTAATTGCTTCACAAATACACGCAAGGAGGTGCAAAGAAAACATGTAATTGTTTTCCTTAATGGTGTTATTTAGCCTGTTCATCAAACGGTCGCTCTAGGACCGCAATCAATCCTCTAAATTTACTGATTCTTGCTATTTCATAAAAAAAAACAATGTACATTCAGGTTTCTCAAATGTAACAATTTAATCAGACAATGAGTTCACATACATGACAAACAGAGCCTTAAGTGGCCTGGAATAATTGTTCTTTGTAATAATTCATTGCTGAATTACAGTGGGCATAATGAAAGCCTGCTCACATTTAACTAAAAAGGCTGAGAGTGCAGCTGGGTTTAACCAAATCACAAAGATGCTAATTTTTTCCAAAGTGCCAAAAGGCTTTGGATTAAAAAAAAATAAAAAACAAAACTTCAGAGATAAAAATGCATGAGGCTGGTCATCAATTAAATTAGACATCATAAAATCCATCCATCCATCCATATATATATATATATATATATATATATATATATATATATATATATATATATATATATGCACACTAACAAATGACAGCCTGGCAGTCTCAGGAAATTTAAACACAAGTCATCAAAATGAATACCACTAGCACTACTAATACTATTATTATTATTGCTACTACTATTATTGTTATCATCACCATCATCGCTTTTGGTCATTATTTATAGTTTTACAAAACACCATAAGGCACAAAATGCTCAGAATTACAGATTCTAAAGGGTAAGGTGTAGGCTGTAACCTTTTAATTTAAAGGTATTCCAGTATTTCTTATCTCGTCTTATCTAAAATATCCTATCTTTAATTAAAACTGACTCATCAATGCTAAATGTCATGACTTACAGTATAATTTTTTGACGCATGACCCAGATTCTACTGCTATTATTAGTAAGCCACCCCTAAATTTTTCCAAAATTAGGTACCATTGGAATCCTTGGATCTGAAGTTCAATACACCTCACGACATCATTGGATTTTATTGGAATTCCTTTGAAAGTTTTCACAGGTCACAAAGCTTGTCCAATGTTTGCCAAAATTGACTCAGATCAACTTCAGGCCAAGCCTAACTTTATTAGATCGATCTCTGACTTTCCAAAGCACTTGCCTATCAGAGCCAATCAAAATCATTGGCAAAGTCACCAAACAGGGAACTGGGCTCATACCTTGGCAGCACTTTAACCCATCGAAACCAAACTTGGTATGTAGACTTTTAAAGGAAGCACAAGAATTTGCACAAAAATGTGTTTTGACCAATAACAGCTCATGCACAAAGCCTCACAAAAGTTACATTTCATTTTAGTTTGCATGCAACAAAAAGGAAGTGAGCTTCTGCCTTGGCAATGCTTTGGCTTACCAAGACAAAACTTCACAGTAGTTTTTTGGACTCTCCCTGAGGATGCACAAAGAATTTGGAAGTGTGTTTTACCACACAATTTGCTGGCAGATCTTAAAACCTCTTCCTTGCTATTCTCACAACTTGTTTCTGAGTAACTGTGGCGTCTGACTGCTTGGCTCCCTCAGTGCTGCTTGCAGCTATGTTTCAGACTTGGGGTGGCTGTAGGTCAGACTGTAGCTCAGGAGGCAGAGTTATATACTAATCAGAAGGTCAATGGTTCGATTCCTGGCTGCTCTAGTCTGCATGTTAAAGTATCCTTGGGCAAGGATAACCCCCAAGTTGCTCTCTGATGTGTTCATTGGAGTATGGATGTATGTGAATGTTAGACAGAAAAGCACTTGTGTGTAGAAAAAAGTGCTCGTGTAAATTGGTGTGAATGAGGCATGCTGTATAAAGCGCTTTGAGTGCTCAAGAAGAGTAGAAAAGCACTACATAAGAACCAGTCTATTTATCATTTATTTGCACCTGCTTTCTCGCCTTAGAGATGCAGGCTTCTCTCTTGCAACAGTCTCACCACTTTCCCTGCTTCACCTGGAGGTAAACATGTTTTCCTACATAGAGAAATGGGAGTGGTGCAGTATGCAGTACGCAGATTGTATGCAGACTGCACCACAGTGGTAAAAACAAAATAGACTGGTGTGCATGTTCCATAAATCAAATAGCAATTTTGCATATCCACTTGTTTTTCTGTGCACATATTGGTAAATGACCACCAATGTTCAATATGCCCCAAAAAAGAGAACTTTCCAATTCTTTGGCACTCTGCTAGAGTGATGGAAAACCCTTCTTCCAAAAAACTGTCTAAAAAGACCAAAATCTCTCACCTTGTTCCGCTGGGTTGAGATCTGGTACCTGCAAATACCAAAGCACGCAATTTTCATCCGCAAACCATTCAGTGAATCCCCATCCACTAAAGACAGGGAGACTGCCATCTTAGAAGATATTAATTATGTTTCATCACAAGATAAAGGTGGTTACAGGCTCTTTACCTTACAATATAAAGCGCCTTGAGGCGGCTGTTTGTTGGCGCTATACAAATAAAATTGAATTGAATTGGTCACTTGGAATAACTTGTATTGATATATTGGCAATAACCATTTAACCCAAGAGGGGGAAACCATGCCAACAAAATACATCCACAGTGTGAAAGACACACCAGAGTCCTTTTCTGTATAAAAAACAGGATAGGACAGACAGTGGTTTCAAATAAATTTTGTTCTCAAACCAGTACTCACAAACGCTGAAATTTGAGGACTAGTCACTTCTTGCAGATATACAGTATTAGTACACATAATTTCATAACCACAGTGCCATGCGCCTCATATCAAAACTTAAAGAATGGTGTGATGAAGTCAAGAAAGGTTCATGCAACCTAATGCAAAGATCCTGTAGCGAGCAGAAGTGACAACCTGGGGATAACCTGCCACACCTGTACAAAGTACAGACATTACTACTGTTGAGTACAACAAGTACTGCGTGCCAAACCAAACTGCAAACAGTAAATAAGCTACCAGACTCCTAGAAAAGCAATGTGTGTACGCATCACTTTATAAATGAATTGCTGTGCTGTTTGCTGTGTAACGGCAACACAAGAGCATAACTCGAGCAACATAGTATTTTATGTAACCACACTGAGTTTACGAGTAATGAAATGTACTATATAAATAACATGGACTGTGACACTGACAAGCTTCAGGCTCAAAAGAAGCAGGAGAGGATACACCATGATCAGTCTGTATGTGTGGTTAGGCATGAGCACAAATGTCCAGCCCCTTGGACTGTGGCATCTCATTTACTCACCCTTATGCCACCAATTTTAGTGCTAGAATAACATTTTTTATGAGATGGGACTCTGCCAACAATGAGACTCTAATATGGGAGAACTATGCTCTGTCATTCTAGTCCCTGTTAGTATTCTTACTGCCACGTTTTGGATTAACTGAAGGCTTTTCAGGGAGCTTTTAGAAAAGTCTAACCTCGAAATAATAAATGTACAAACTGTACGAAGACCACTCTGAGAAAAGATGTTCCTAATTTTAGCAATATTGCACAGACCAAAGAAAACAGTCCTACAAAATTTGTATGTGTGTGCACTGAAGGACATATCCTGGTCAAAAATGAGTCCAAGACTCCTCACAATGCTTTTGGAGACCAACGCAAGGCCGCCCAGAGTATCTGATTAGACAACAAGCTTCTGAGATTTTTAGGAAGTAGAGAATTATCAGTCGTCCAGTCCTTTATGTCTTGCTGGTGCTTTAACTAATTAATTTGTGCCATTTTTTCTTTTTGTAAAGTAAAAGACAATTTTTTTCCAGTTCACAATAAGGTCTTCTAAAAATTAATGGAGCCCCGTTTCCCTTTAACCTGGTGTGGTATCTGCATTGAGACAGGCCTTGTAAATGATATTAGAGTCAAACCTGGTATAGCCCATTCAAAACTTTTCAGAGGAACCAGACCATCCAGTGCTGTTCACAGTAAGGAAGCAGCACTACTAACAAGGTAACCTCTGAAGAAGAAAAGTTTGGGGAGTTGCTCTGCACTGTTAGCACATGGCATCGAGGCAAATACTAACAAAATCCATGAACACCTCCTTTAGATACACACATTTGGAAAGACATCTAGTGCAATTAATTTCAATACTTTCCCAGTGCTGTGTAGTCCATTATATAAAAATCTGTTCTCCAGTTACAGGCTAATGTCTCTGCCTTCACCAGTAATCAAAGATTTTAGAAAAACTGTTTCTACAAAGGCTTGATAATTTTATTAAAAATTACAATCTACTGAGTCACTACCAGTATGTCTTTAGAGCAAATAGGTTCAATTCAGCGGCTAAAATGCAACTCAAGGAGAACATATTAAACGGAGGGAATAACCTGTGGAGATGATAATTGACTCTTAAAAAGAAGGTCTGGGTTTGAATCCACCTTGGAACGTGCATGTGAGGAGAAGGATTTTAAATTCTACTCTAGATTTAACAGGGAGCCAATGAAGAGGAGCCAATATGGGAGAAATCTGCTCTCTCTTTCTAGTCCCTGTCAGTACTCAAGCTGCAGCATTTTGGATCAGAAATAACCAAATCACCACAAAATCATAACAGTGCAGAAACTTAAGGCTAGATTTCAAACGCCCTGGATATATTTTCCTCTCCACTCTTCCTCCTCTAGGATCTTAATTTCCAAATCATCTTCTCCGCCTTTTTTCTTTTGGCTGCTCCCTTTAGGGATCTCCACAGCCCTGCTTTCACTCACGCCTTGTTGTTGATCTCCAACGTCATGCTACAGACAAAACGTGTTAAATACATCTGATGCTGCCAAGCTACATTCTCCCCCACCACCTTGCAGTCACCTATCTCTTTCAGAACGCACCTTCCACATAAACCCCTCCATCTTCGTGAGGGAGGAATACAGGATTGCATATAAGCATGGAGGAGGGTGGACCTAATGATGATCTGCGTGTTTGATTTGGCTATAATTTTACACCAGATGCCCTTCCTGATGCAACCCTCGCCTTTTATCTGAGCTTGGGCCTCTCCTTTCAAGGCTGCGGTCAGCCCTGTTGCTCGTGCGCCTTTTTCTACCACTTTTCCCCACCAGTTAACTTTTTCATTTTTGTATCAAATTACAAAAAAAATTAACCTTTCCACAATATGCAAATGATTTTTTTAGACGCGCTAGTGTATCTGTCAAAGAGTTCAACTTTGAGGCAAGCAATTAACAGCGTGCAGTTAATATGCAATTTTAAAATGTGTTAAATACAAAACTGAAGCATGATTACCACTGTTTATGAATCAATATTGTTTGACCTCTGCTTATTTTTAATTGATTAGTCATTATTGTTTTCTGAACTCTAGTTATAAAAGAGTCGGATTTCAAATATCTCCATAAACGACGGGTGTAACGAACTAAAGCTTCATCGTACACATTAATCAGTCAATAATTTGTGTTCTTCATGTGTAACTCAAATCTTTGTTGTCAACCTTGATTTTTATGGGTAGCTTTTATTAATATAGAACCCAAAAGATTTTTAGTTTTTTTTTCATGAAAGGAGCCAAAAAGGAACACTGATTAAAAAAATCACTGACCTTATAATTCAATAGCTATTCTTCAGCAAATGACACTTTTATGACTGAACTGAAAACTACAGTTGCCTTAACTCAGTGATTTGTAGATGTAAGTGATATTAAGTAAAGACCGTTTACTGTGAGAGCAAAACTGCCTTGTTGTGAGTTCATCTTCCAGCGTTAAACAGGCACACTGAAGATTTCCTGTCAGTGTTTGAGATATTTTGATACGGTAGACATAGAAACATTTCTTCAGTCAGCTCAGACATATTTTACAGACTTCCTGGCAGGTGCATGGATGAATGCCTATTTTCCCCCTTTGGTAATTCTTAGGCTGAAACATTTTCAGCACAGGCGACACCAGTGACATTTCCTGCGGCATTTACAAGGAAACCTTGTTACCATATGATTAGTTATACATTTTATGAGAAGGGACATTAAGGTGTGTCATTGATCCAGCTGTACCTGGGTACATTTGATGGATTGTTTATTTAGTTTATTCAGTAAACCTGGTTTATTTTATAACAAGTGACTCTGTACAATTTCACGCAAGAACGTCCAGGCCAGCATTATGTTCTTAATGCTCTCAAATTATGTAATCTGTGCACATAAATTAGCCCAATTATGAGTTCACTGGTAATCTACTGTCAGAGTAGCAGGAAAGTCCCACCAGTTGATGTATATTTATTGTCATTATAGCAGTTTTTATTGGGTATTGTGGTTCTATGAGGAAGGTCACTATAAATCTGTTTGTATAATATGTAAAATAGGTAAAAACACAGCTGGGGACAGGGGACAGAACTGCAATAGTTACAATCTCTGGTCATGTATTAGTGTTACTGTATTAGAACTATGTTAAACTGCATCATCCCCATCAAATAAAATTAAGACGGAATGGAAAAATATTCCCTTTGATTTGAAATATTCTGCATATGTTATAGACCAGACAAATTTCCTGCTATGTCTCTATTCATACTCAGCCAACTAACAGTTGCAAACTTTGTTAGCAAGTTGCACCTATAATTTTTATGGGTGCAATGAACACGCGCCTGCTAGGTCACAGGCTTAGAAACTACTACACTAACACGTATCACTCATCAAAGCTACAGGGTCACATCGTCTGTCACACAGCTCCATTATAAATTACAAAAACTATTGAGATGTCCAGTTCAGCCCTGCGCAGTAATGAAAGGGGAAACAAACTGCAGGGGCCGATTTTCTTGGCCTGTTTATTGGATAGTGGAACAGTGAAGAGTAGACAGGATAGTGGGTCCGTGGGTCCACTCGAACCCAGTTTCAGCCCTGAGGCATGTGATCAACTGACCACACCACGAGCTAATCTGGCACCTGAGAGACCAAGTCCTGTAATGAGCTATAAACATATCATTTTCATGGCTGGAGTTGATCATATTAATGTGGGAATCTGTGGGGACTGACTCTCTTTTAAAGCAACCCGCAGGTGGCCACTGGAGCGACTGCAGTTCTTGGCACTTTGCTGTCTTCGTTGTCTATCCCTGAACGTTGCCGCTTGAGTGGGAGTGAGATTTGTACTTAGTGGTACAGTGAAGTTAGCACAGATGTGTGCAGCAACACCAGGACACACCTCACTAGCTCTCAGCACTTAACTACCAATTACTTATATTGCTGAGAAACCATCAGATAAGAGCTCATCACTTGAATAAATTATCTTTACAGTAAGTGCCACGACTCAATGCAGCATGACATTTCAGTAATGACTTGATTTTTTTTAGCCGCCTTTGATGGGCTCTGTCTTCACAATTTCAGTAACTACAGTCTGTTCTTTTTTTGAAACCCAATTTATGGAGGCAAAATTGACTGTAATAACCTCAGCACCCATTTTACTTTTTCTACTTGTGACTTGATTTCATCTGGAAATGGTGACTCATTCCTCTCACTTGTCCTTGTTCTAGAATTAGACTAGATTAGATTAGATTAAAACTTTTTTAATCCCCTTATGAAGATTCTGGGAGAGAAATTAAAATTCCAGTAGCATCTTTACATTACAGACACAAACACAGCAGTAGTTAATAAACAGTAAACAAATCCATAGATAATAAACAAACATGTAAAAAAAGTAGACATAAAATGTGCAGCAGATATGGTATTGCACATTAATATTGCACATTGTCCAGTATTACTTTTATGCTAAACTGGGTTTGTGGTCAGGCTCAGGATGCTGCCCCTTCCCACGTGCTAAATGCCCACAGCCTTGGGGAGGCTCAGTGGGTGAGCAGACCCCATGTGCACCACATGGCTATGGTGCAGGCAGGGCCAACCCCTGGCCCTTTGCTGCATGTCTTCTCCAATCTCTCTCTCCCCCACTTTCCCGTCTCTCTTCACTGTATCTAATAAAGCTAAAAAGGGCAAAAAAAATATCTTAACGGAAAAAAAAGCGTGCAGCCTGCTCTGTCCGTTCCTGCACAGCCGATCAGTGTTGCATGCCCAGTACAGCTTCTTTCTGGATGCCACTGACTGACATTTCCTCTCTGGACAGGAGAAAGGCACCTGAAAGTCCCAGGATGCCGCCCAACCCATACTGGGATCCACACGGCAGCATCCCTCCAAACCCTTTCTGTTTCCATGGTAACTATTGCAGTTATGGAGAGAGGAGTATGTAAGGAGGATGAGGTAGGTGGGTGGATGATGGAGTGGGGAGGTTAGAGAGAGACGTTTACTAGATTGCGATATGTTAACAACTAACAGCCTGTCGAGGCCAGCTGTAATGAGAACCTTCTGAAACCTCCACCATCAAGTGTGACTGTTTCTGTGTGTGTGTGCGTGCACGTCTTTATATTCTAATGTGGAAAAATCATTTCGGTGAGCACTGCTCTTTTCTTCTGCTCAGCAGATGCCGGGTATTAAGGAGTGGGAGGAATAAAACGGCACAATGATAGTAAAAGGAAGTCATGGTTAACTAGGAGAAAGGTGCAGCTGACCAACTGCATGTTATTCAAACATAATAATGGCACATTAACTCATCTGTAACCATTCTACTCTACAATACACTTGTCACTTCTTTCTGTACCTTCAACAATCATTAAAAATTTTCATACCAACTTATATAAAACAAATTCCGTTAAAAAAGATTATACACTTCAATTCTGTGGGGTTTTTTTTTTTGTTTGTTTGTTTTGAGGAATTCAACAAGTCCTGACACTATGCTTATTGCGTTTGTGAGAGCACCCCCTGAACAAATCAGAGCTTTGAAGGTGAGATTAAGAAAAGGATTACTCTTCGTCTAAGGGTAAAAAAACAAATAAGGAAAGCAAAATAATGGCCTCGAAAAGGGAGACAAGCATGTGACTCATACAACCGCAGCAGGTTCAGGTTGTAAACTAACAGAGAAATAACATCTCAGCAATCAACATTTTTTCATAAGCAAAATCTTAGCCACTCAAGCATATCGCTGCCTCCTGGGTAGAGAAAGATTTTGAGTTCCCTTTCAGTCAGTTCACTTGGTACAACACACACAGTATGAGATATCATGCCCCTGCACATCCTGGCTCTCTATTCATGCCTTTAAGGCAGATGACCTGTGATGGGGGGGTGGCTGTAGCTCAGGAAGCAGAGGAGGTCACCTACTAGTCGGAAGGTTGGTGGGTTGATCCCTGGTTTCGCCTGGCTGCATGTCAAAGTATCCTTGGGCAAGATACTGAACCCCAAGTTACTCTCCGACACAACAGTCGGAGTATGAATGTGCGTGAAGCCCCTAGCAGCCTAGGCCTCATACAGAATAAATAAGGGACAGTTCAGGGTCACCTGATCCAGTTCAAACTATAAGCTTGAGCAAAAAGGAAAGTTTTAAACCTAATCTTAAATGTAGAGATCCAGACTGGGAGATGGTTCCATAGGAGAGGGACCTGAGGGCTGAAGGCTCTGTCTCCCACTCAACTTTTAAATACACTAGGAACCACAAGTAATCCAGCAGTATGAGAGCGAAGGGCTCTATTGGGCACTAAGATGGGGCCTGATTATCCAAGACCTTGTGTGTGAGGAGAACAATTTTAAAATCGATTCTGGATTTAACAGGGAGCCAATGAAGAGAAGTTAATATGGGAGAAATATGGTCGCTCCTTCTAGTCCATGTCAGTACTCTCGCTGCAGCATTTTGGATCAACTGAAGGCTTTTCATTGGGGTGGCTGTAGCTCAGGGGGTAGAGCAGGTCACCTACTAATCAGATGGTGGTTCAATCCCTGGCTGCTCCAGTCTGCATCCCAAAGTTTCCCTGGGAAAGATCTTGAACCCCAAGTTATCTCTTGGAGTGTGAATGTGGGTGAATGTTAGACAGAAAGCACTTAAGCTTAGAAAGAAGTGCTTGCATAAATGTGTGAGAACGGGTGAAAGAGCTATGTTGTGTAAATCACTCTGTGTGCTCAACAGAGAGTAGAAAAGTGCTATATAAGAACCAGCCCATTTAGCATTTACCATGACATATGCGAGGACCCACCCGTCATCACAATCATCCCTTAGTTCTTATGCTCTTCACCTTGCTAAGAACACCTCTGCCAAATCAGATTAGCCAGCTACCACTAGTTAGCTCTGTCGTCTGCCGGCTTGAAGCTAGCCTCCCCATTGGTGTTCGCCTCCACCGCTCAGTTGGTGTGAGGGCTGCCTGCGGACTGCTAATTTTGAGTGTTCTTCTGTGCAGCGTGTTTGCTTTGCATTTTGGTACTGTAGGAGTACCAAACCAAAGCAAGCAAAGCAGAGAACTTCTGTTTGCCCCTGTCCTCATGGGTGCGATTTCTCTTTGCACGACAAGGACCAGCACGAGGGGTGCACAGTTTCCCTGGGGATAGTCCATGCTAGGAAAGTGTTGACTGAGGCAGAAGCAAGTGCATTTTGTCGCCAGCTTTGGAGCTCAACCCTGGAAAGACAGCTGACATTTGTGGAGAAAGTTCTGGGAAAGGCAGCTGTCACACAGCATCACCCTCTCCTCTCCAAGTATGGGGCCCCGGTATTGTCCTGGTCCAAAGGCAATATTTCGATTGATGTTCCTGCAATTAGCTGGGTGGACCACATGGAGTACATTGATGAGTTAGCCATAGGTGAGCCAGAATCCTATGAGACTGCTGACTAGCTTCAGCTTGAGCTAGCCACTCACAAGGATGACAATGACATGTTCGGCCATGCGTGGTTTGTCAGACGGTGAGCCAATCATTAGCCCAGTGTGCCACTGCTGCTGCTGGAGCAAACCACTGTCTACCTGTGTCACTGTGCACAGCTATGTATGGACAGTATCTGAAGCTCGAAGGCAGGCACGAAACTGGCTTAGCCAACCCACGTCCTACGGAGCCGTCCTTGGCGGCTTTTCTGGCCCCATCCCACAAACATTGTGTGGGCAGCCCCTCAACTCTTTCATCCAAGCACTACTGAATCTGTGCATCTCAGCTAGACAAGATTTATCAGGCTCAGGTGGGTGCTGCCCATGCCATGAGCTCACTATGCTCCAGATGTACCAGGCGATGCAGCAGCATCTGTGGCTGAACCTCTCGGATGTTCTGGATAGGGACAGGGCTGCTTATTTGGATTACCTAGTGTTTGCTGTTGGGTTATTTGGGCACTCATTCAAAGCCATTCAGGTTAAATTTGAACCGAGGAAGAAACAGACATCTCTGTACGATATCATCCCCAATGTCATGAAACCTAAGTTGGCAACTAGCTCCGACAGGCATGCCATTTCTCTACCAACTGCAAAGAGAGTGGCACCCACTGCTGCTGTGGATGGGTGAGCCACCAGCAGGAACAGTTCTAAGCCACTCGTCTTGGAGCAAAGGCCCACCTTCGGGCCACCAAGTAGACCCCAGGGCCAGGAGGAAGAAGCCTCATTCCTACTAGCTGTGGGATTTTGTGGAGAGTGGCTCCACTCTCTAAGAGCCACATTTCCCCCTGTGGAAATAATAACACTAATTCTAGGGAGAGTTAATCAGCAGTACCTCTCTCTGATTCTAGTGATTCTCAGGAGCTCAGGTAAATCCACCGTGGTACTGTGGTACTGTGATAGGATGATACCTGCGCAACAAGTCCAGTTGCGAAATTTCCTTACTCCAAAATATTCCACCGTCAGCTATTAGTATTATAACAAAGTGGAAGCAATTGGGCATGACAGCAATTCAGTCACAAAGTGGTAGGCCACATAAAATGTGAATAGTAAACAGAGGTCGTCTACTTTCTGTAGACCTCCAAACTCCATGTGGCTTTCAGATTACCTCAAGAACAGTGCGCAGATGGGATGGGTTTCCATGGCCAAGCAGCTGCATGCAAGCCTTACATCACCAAGTGCAACACAAAGTGTCAGATTCAGTGGTGTGAATCACATTCTATAAAACATTTAAGGTATGTCAAATGTTTTACATTACTGACATGTCTTCAAAGAAGTATAGATAAGTGCATACTTTTCCCTTATGTTAATTCCTAAGTGGGAGACACTAGTGACATTTCCTGAAGGGTTGGTTATTTTACCTAGAATTGCAAAAGGTTTTTGAATCCTTTCAGATTTCAGATTTCTGCATAACTTAACCTGACCAAAAACATCAATCAATTAAATAAATTTAAATAGATTTCTAAAAAAGCATTTCTGGAAAAGAATGAACCTGGAGGGAAAAAACAAAAGAAAAAACAAGTGCACTATGTAGCAGGACAAACTACGCTCATCGAACTGTATTAAACCTGTTTGTTGTCACATGAAAAACAAAGATTTATCTATATAAAGTATTAGAGAGATTTGGGTTTCATTCGGATTTTATTAAAGTAATTAGGGCACTATACACAAAACCAAATGCACGATAAAGATCAATGGATATCTATGAAATACCTTTGAATTAGTACTTGGAACGAGACAAGGATGCAGACCCTCCCCCTTACCTTTTGCGCTCTACATAGAACCGTTAGCCCAACTAATAAGACAAACTGACAGCATAAAAGGTGTAAGTATTTCAGATGATGTACACAAGGTGGAGCTATATGCAGATGATGTGTTATTATATATCAGTAAACCAAACACATCATTGCCTACACTATTTCAGAGTTTGAACAGCTTTGGTGATTTTGCGGGATATAAACTGAATGTGAATAAAACACAGATATTGACATTTAATTAAAACCCTCCAAAATTATTGTGTGCCAAATTAAAACCTAAATGGGACCAGATCATATTGAAGTACCTTGGTGTTCTAATCCCCTAAGATACAACCACTATAGCTAAGTGTAATTATGAGGATCTCCAGACTAAAATAAGACAGGATATACAGCTATGGACCGTCACCCCTTTCAAGAGTTTAATCCAAAGAGTTAAATCTGTGAAAATGAACCTATTACCAAGATTTATCTTCTTGTTCCAAGCTCTCCCGATAGAAATCACAAAAAAAAAAAAAAATTCATAGAGTGGGGTACAATGATTTTTAAGATTTATATGGTTAGGAAAAAAACAAGGATTAGATTTAAAAAACTACAACTCTCAAAAGAAAAAGGGGGTATGAACGTACCGCATTTAAAGAACTACTTCTACTCTGCACAAATTAAACCCCTGATACACCTATGTAATAAAAACTATAATGCTCGATGGAAAGATATTGAATTATCTCTCATACCGGACCCCCCTTTACAAGCAATAAAGCTCTAGAACAGATTCAAATCAAGGTTGAAAATCCTTGGATAAAATCACAATTAAAAATCTGGTCAGAAGTTAAACAGGAACATAAACTACATGACAACCTGAGAACTGTAAGATGGAGTGCCTATGACTTTGGTTTTAAACCATATCAAACAGGTACTGGGTGTCCAAAGATATAATAACACATTTTTCAATAAACAGGACTTCTACAGGTAACTACAGATATGTCATTATCTCAATCGGGAAATTATTAGACATCTGGATGAGCAGGAACCAGTGCTTAATGAAATACTAATGGCATTTCAGGCAAAATCCAAAAAGGGTATTATATCAAGCCTATATAGGGGATTTATGAGCAAAAAACACATTCAACTTCATATGTGAAAATAAAATGGGAAAAGGAAAGCAAAATGGAAATAAATGAAGAAGAATGGTGCAGCTACTGAATGCCATCGTGGAAATGGACAAACTCATACTCATGGAGGGAATTTAATTGGATATGCTCGCTTAGATTTTTTAACAGAAAATTTCCTGTTTCAGTGAGGAGCCCAAGTGCTGGAGACAGTGTGCAAATTCAGAACCCAACCACTGGCATATATTTTGGGATTGTACAGTAATAAGACAATATTAAATAGAAATACATAAAATATTGAAAGTATCTTTAATATAAAAATACCAATCTTAATTGCAGCCTGCAAAAACACTGTCACCAGACGCTGGCTCCTCCCTGACCCCCCCACTCTAGAAGAATGGACCGAATGTGTTAACGAAATCTATCAGATGGAAAGACTAACATTTTCAATCCGTATACAGATGAGCAAGTTTACAATCCTGGGGTCAAAATGGGTATCCTATGTTAATCAAACACAGCAGGCAAGAATATTGGATTGATTAATAGAAAATGGTTAAAGAGTTGGTTCATTCTGCAGGAAGTGTCCATTGGCTATTCAATTTCCTTTTGGTTATGACATATAAGTTGTGTCTCTTCAGATTAGTACCCCCTTGTTTTTTGTTTTTTTTCTTGTGGTGGTTTTTTGTTTTGTCTTTTTTTTTCTTTCTTGTTATTGTAAACGGAAATGTTAAAGTGAAAGAATTTTGAAATTGTTCACAGACTGGAACTGTGACCTTGAGGTAATTTCAAGCTTTTGTCAATGTTTCAAAAATAAAGAATATTAAAAAAAAAAAAAAGAGAAAAACAAAGATTTAATAATTATGTGACCTTGTCTTTTGACCTTGACCCCAGTGACCCTATATTTAATTCAAGCCTTCCTTTGGTCATAAGCTATCTACCCATGACATTTGGTAAGTGTAGACTGAACGGCTGTCGAATTATTGAACAGACGCCAGCCCGCACGCCCGCCATGGGTGATCGCATAATTAAAAAAAAAAAAAAAATCAAAGTCTGATCTGCGTGATAGCCTGTGAGGTCACAAAGAAATCCAGGATAACTTCTAAGTCGCTAAACGCCACTTTTAATATTCATTTGTTCATGAGCCCACAGTCAGGGGAACACTTAACAACAGTGGTGCAATGGAGTGAGGGGAAAGAGCTATCCCTCAGGTATGCTGCTGTAAGCTCAGGCTGCAGGAGCACTTTCCATGATGCACTGACTACTTCTCTTCCACTCCACTTTTCACGTTTGATGTGTTAATATACCACTACTGCGTGTAGCATATAAATGAACTTGTGAATTAATTTAATGTGATAATTGACAGACGGATTGGGGCCGCAGCTTAAGCGATGCAGACGCTGTACTGGTCTGTTGTGGTGAAGAGACAGCTGAGCGTAAAAGCCATGTGCATCCCTACCCTCACCTGTGCTCACACGCTTTTGATAGTGCCTGAAAACGAGACTGCGGATACAAGCGGCGGAAATGAGCTTTCTCCAAAGGGTGGCTGGCTTCTCCCTTAGAGTGCAGTCATTGAAGAAGGGCTCAGAGTAGGGCCGCTATTTCTCCACATCAAAAGGAGCAAGTTGAAGTGGTTCGGGCATCTGACTGGATGCCTCCTGGGTGAGCTGTTCCGGGCATGTCCTACCAGAAGGACGCCCCGAGGCAGGCCAAGGACACACTGGAGAGATTATAACTTTCGGCTGACCTGGGAACGCCTCGGTGTTCCCTGGATGAGCTGGAGGAGGTGGTTGGGGAGAGGTTTTCTGGGTTTCTCTGCTTAGGCTGACCCCCCGACCAAGCCCCTGATAGGCGGAAGATGGATGGATGGATTAACACTGATTTGTTTTGAAGGGATGAGGGGAATGAAAATCTACAGAAGTTAAACTAAAAGCATATGTATGCATATGAACCGCTAACTGGCACAATGTTTAAGATATGCAGCTTGCTGAAGCCTGACGGCAGCCGACCTGCCCTCTATCGCAGTGATACCTGCAGCACCCCGGGGTGAGTCTAAAGCAAAGCATGGGGTGTATGAGATTCATTTTGAGGCTTTGTTAATATGAGTTAGCAGATTTAGATTAATATAAATTATATTAATTAAATTGTATTCCTATATTAAAAAAATATTTTTAAAAGGCCCTACCTGGGCCAGTCTGAGCCCCTGACCCTGTGCTGTCAGGCTCCACACTGAACTATTATTAACATCTACACCAGCAGCATGTCCGTTCACTGCAGCAGGAAACGTTGCATCAAAGTACAGGACAAACCTCGGTTCTGAGAATGACGATATCATCGATGGGGTTTTTGCATTAAAGAATTTAGGGCTGATGCTTATGAACACAATGAACGGGTTCAGTTCTTTAGACAAATGTATACAGGTAAACTATAAAAACAACATTTCTAAAATGGAAACCAGCAGGCAGTTCATTTCAAAAGGCCTGTTTTTCTGTTTTGAATATTTGCTATTGCTCATTAATAAGACAAAATTATTTCTTATCCAATTACTCGATTAATCGATGGAAACATTAGACTACTTAATTACTAAATTAAATGAGCCCTAATCTCAGTGACTCGTGTTTTTCTTCCACATTTCTCTGGCTGTTCTTCTTTATAAAAACATGCTGATAAAGGTCAAAGGAAACATGCAAATGTATTTCATGCAGGAGTTTTTAGAAGTATTGCTACAGTATTTGCCGCTTTCCCTTCCTCACACACCGCAAGTAGCTGAAGTGACGGCAGACACCCCACTCCACTATCAACATCAAAGGTGTGTGATGAAAGAGCCAGTGGGACTTTGAGGGGAGCGTGAAGACAACCAAGGTTACAGAGCATGACATCACTCAGGCCTGTTAAACGTGGACTCAGCTCCTCACTTAAACACTTTGTGGAAATGCACTGCAACTAACCTGGCAAAATGGAGGGATTAGAGGGAGAAAGTGAAAAGTGAAGCAGAGATAGTGCGGTACTGCAGTGAATCTGACTAATCATTCTCTTTGTTAAACCTTGTCATATGACCTGATATAAATGCAATTTTAAAACACCTCCAGATTAGCTGGAATTGGCCTCATTTCAGACACACACACCAAACCCCCACCTCACCGCTTTGTATTCGTAAGTCCCACAAGACTTATAAACTTTAAATCTGAGCTGTGCAATCTCTCAAATCCAAGTCTTTTGGATTTAACAGATATGCACGTTTTTCCAACCTTCCCACTCTAATAGTTCGGTCTTTCAGGCTGGATCCACCAAACTCTACTTCTCTCTGAGCCAGAGGAGCAAAGCTCTCTCATGAAATATTTGCTCAGCCTGCAGTTTTCATCTCCGCTTCTTTGGTTTCATTGTAACAATTTCATCTTCCGAAAAAACTCAGGAGTTCAACTTTCAGTATACATACATACATACATACATATATATATATATATATATACATATATATATATATGAAAGGTCTGGAACATTATTCACATTGATTGCTTTCTGTTCATCATCCCAAATGAAGCAAACTGTGTTGATCACTGGTCAATCCCATAGCAAGCAACAGTTCAATTACATATTTATAGGTCAATAAACAGCCAGTACATCATGGTGTCTCCCTGACCATTAACTAAGCGGTGCCACCGTGCTTCGGGAGCTGGCAACTTCACTTATAAAGCCGGTGTTATCACATAATTTGATATCAACAAAGCACACCAAGACCCAAAAACAAAACAACATTTGAGTCCATCTCTCACCACAGACTTGGATTATATTTATTTATTTTACACCACACAGTCACATGCAGTACTCCCCAGCTGTACTGGTTGTAATACTCAAAGCATCACATTGCAGCACAAGGAGAAACAGGACGGGCACTCCAAGCAGCCGTTGATGAATTACTAGCACGCTAAAAACAGTCCAAAGGTGTTTGAGAAGATGATCTTGAAGAAAAGAGCAAAAAAAATTAATTTTTTGTTTGTTTTGTTTTTTTGGGGGCATATTATCAGTGGCACGCCCACACATTCTTAACAAAATGCTAAGTCATTGGACTGTTACAGTGTAGCAAAGTCCAAATTTAGGATGCTGTCATTGCAATGTCATTATTTCAGGAGAGTATATCCAAACCCCAGGAGTATACTCCTGACTAAGATTTGATTTTGGTTCAGTACAGCCAAATCAGAAAGGTCCACTGACATCAGAACACCAGATAGATACATACAGCAGGCACCAAACGCCACGTTTTCATTCATGACCACCAGATGCTTAAGCATTTATAGCTTTATTATTTATTAGACTGATTTCATAATTACAGTGGTTAAGCTACAGGTGTGACTAATAATAAGCTAAATATTTACAGACATATTTTGCAGAATACATCATTAAATAAGTTGCAAAAAATGTCACAACCCAATCCACCTGGGGGTGCTAGAGGACATGCATAAGTATCAGAGAGAGGCACTTTTAGTTAGTTTGAACTACTTTTTGGAATCATGATCGATCTCACCGAGTGTGTGTGTGTGTGTGTGTGTGTGTGTGTGTGTGTGTGTGTGTGTGTGCGCACCTGTGTGCGGAGGATCTCTCCTTTGGTTAGCTGCATGTCTCCAGTGAGTTCTTTAACAGTGATGCCCAATGGCTCCAGTCGCTTGCCGAAGTAGTTAGTCATCTCAGCTGCCAAGGCCTTCATTGGAGCCACATATACTATCTACAAAGAGAGAGACATGGAAATTAATAGGACGCAGAAGAGAGTGGTGGAGTGGGGAGGGTAAAAGGGTTGTACACGGGGGTTTAAAGGACATTGTTGTGATAAATGTGCAAAGAGAGGCAGGATCATTTGTTCCCTGGCTACCAGCACAAATCACAGTTTATTGAGAAATATTATGCCAGCCACTTGCATGGATAAAATTTAATGGTGATTTATGAAAAGTGGCTATTGTCACTGGCTGGCACGGTGCAGCAACAATTGTGTCAGTGTGCGTGCGAGCCTTCATGACAGAGAAGACTTTAGGATGTCTGAATTATTTATCTGCATGTGTGTGTGCTAGGATTTGACACTGGGTTTATGACCAGTGCTTTCAGACCTGAGTTTCTGTGCAAGTATTTCACATTCAGTTTTCCAGCTGTTGCTACGTTTCACTTTGACCACCTGGATCTATTTTTTTATTTTGTTTGTAGATGTTTTATTACTTACTGTGGTCACTGTGATTTTATGATCATCATTTGTTGTGTGTACTGTTTTGTTGTTCATTGTTGTGTATGGTTTGCTTGATTCTCCCTCTTCCCTTCCCCTCAGAGGGCTTTGCGTTTTGCCTGGCCACCGTTGTAAATAAGGAATTGCTCTTAATCTTGTTGCCTGGTTTAAATAAAAATATTGAAAATTTTAAACATTTTTACAGGTTCTCTCTCGGCCTTTTCAAAGGCCTAGATTTCCATCACGATTTTCGCTTTTGCCCAGCATCCACAAAGACGCAACGGTACAGGAGGCCTGGTCCACTTCAGCCTGCCTTCACCCTCATCCTCAAAGAACTGAAGCTCAGCAGAAGTGCCGACTCACATATTACCATGTCATTTACTTTAATTATGGATGACTGAGTTTGAAAGTAGAACACCGATTTCTGATCAAAACCCTGAAATCTGGGTCTGCGTCACTTGATACTGCTTTGCACTGAAGGAAAATGTATTATAGCAAAGGCTTGGGGTAGACTCCATGTATACCAATTGTAGAACTACAATTAATTATTCTACAGTTTTGATAAGCAAATCCCTGGACAAGTTGCTTCAACTTCCAAAAGTCAATAGGAAGAAAACACCAGAACAGGCCAGAACTGTTCAACTTTCCAGAAGGTCAGTAAAAGTAATTTTGTATGTGCTGGATGTCTTGTTTCCTCAAGCACTGACTAAACAGAAAGCTAGATATATAGTTTCATAGATGTGAATCCATTTCACCTGTTTGGTACACACCAGAGTGCTAACAGGTCCATTGGAGAGGCAACTAGAAGGGAATGACTTTGCAGGTGGTGCCCACAGACCACTGTCGCCCCCTTTGCACTCCGTACACTTCCTGACTTCTTCTAGTTTTGCTTAACGCTTGTGTTCTTCTCCCTACTAATAGCACGAGAGCCTGTATTGGCTTCACTGAGTCATCAGTGCTTTTAAACTCACAAGAACATAAATACAGGTACACAACATCACTGAGGTTAAACAAGAAAGTTGCACAAATCAGTAGAACAGACTAAGTCTCTTAGAGGAACTATGATCACATAAACACAGCTATCCTTGACTGAAAATTATTTGTGCATTCCTATTAACACCCTGCCTAGAATCTCAGCAAGCAATCTAAATCTCTGCAGGGGCTGTGTGAAACTTCACTAAGGAGCAAACTGAATCTCCAGGATTCATGTTCAAAGACCCCTTGCTGGAGTGACACTGCAAACATGAAGCAGTTATCACAAATCTTTAAGTCAGATTTGGATTTTCCTTGACAGACCAATATACCACAGCTAGGGCACGTAAAAAGCTCCAACATAAACTGCACTAACAAGTGAGTTCATATTCTGAAACTGTAGCTGATGTGTATTTGTCTGCATCAGACCTTGAATTCATCTTTCCTGATGACGCCACCAGGCTGCAAGTGTTGGCGGATTTCATGAAGGACTGTCAGCATGGCGATGTTGGTCTCTGCCAGCGCCAGTTGGAGCACAGATCAGAAGGTTCTCGTTGGTGTTGTAGGCCGTCTCGAACACTATGGACTGGATCCTGTTCAGGCGCTTCATCCCCTTGAAAACCAGCTGCCCGATCTGTGCAAATAAAATAAGCAAATGAAAGATGACTAAGGACAAGCTATTAATGCACTCTCATGAAAATACCCTGTTTACCAGGGCTGACCTGAACAACCCATACCCATTATTGCTACTGAAAATGGTCAATTCTTTGAACTGTTGTGCCTACCGTGTGATAGATCTCTGAGACCAGCCTGTTTCATTGGGAAGAACTGATATGAATCAAACTTTATAATACAAGAAAGACCACACAAGCAAAGCCAAAATAAATAAATAAATCCTGCCAGCTTGCATAGATGTCATCATTTGCAACCTGAGTCTGGGGACGGGATAGGTCCCACTCCTGGTCACCCAAATATGAGCTCACACCCCCTTGATGTGCAGGCCAATGGCTACAATCTGGACTTTAATGCTCATTGTATCATTTTGTATCACTTCCTGGCAAAAAAAAAAAGATGAGTGATTAATCTTTATAAACGGATAAATGCATATAAATATAGTGAATATGAAAGCAAAGGAAGATAATTTTGGTGCAGGAAGCTTTGTGATTTCTACTTGTGGTCTGCCTGTAGTCCGAATTCTAAAGACTAGTAAAGCTTGAGCAGCCTTTGGTTGCATCAATGTAAAGAGTCCATGAGGAGAGAAAAACATGGACTTTACTGACCAGAATGCAATCTGGCTGTTTTGTTTTATCTGGTTTTATAAAAGGCAGAATGAACGTCTTAACCAGGATATCTGGCTACACTGAAAAAATCTCCTCTGTTTTGCCCAGAAATTACAGGCTGGTGACTGTCAAGCTAGCTACAGTCTGATCTGGCTGCAGAAGACCTGCCAAGGATTACAACTGTTAACAGTAATCGTCATATTTAAAATCACGTTAGTCTCATTGCTGTCTCAGTAAATGAGGGGTTGTGTATAAAAATGGCTGTAATTCTTAAACGGTCTTAAAGCTGAAAGCCTGCACTTTAATCACATCTTGATTGTTTGACGTAGATAAACTGGCTGTGGTCTTTGCTTTGTATCAAGGGGCAGGTGCACTTCCGCAAAATCTGCCTTCATTTTAGCATACTGGGAAGAACTAATGAGTTGTTGCCCTTGTTTAGATCTGTGATCCGAATACACTGTATACTAACAGCATTCTATGTGATTAAGTATTTAGTAAAAAGTGACTAATTCTGTGGGCATGAAATGTATTTAAGCTGTCGGAATATATCATTTATTTGGAAGAGACAAACATGCAGTTTAATACAGAATCACTGCCTTGCAGTCGAATGCCTTTGACTGACCAGTCACGTTGCAGTTTACATTCCATCCAGACTTGACCTTTAACCTTCTTGATATGAAGGGTTATTCCATCATCCAATCCTCTTAGAAACACAAGTGACACAATTAACATATAAATTCATGAATGGCAATGTGTTTTGAGAGTGCACGGTCACCTTCGATGGCTACATTTGTGAGTTCACAGTGACCTTACCCAACTGCCAGGAGACTTTTCTAATGTCAGCACGAAACCGCCAAATAAACTGGTAACATCCATGTGTATTTATGTTAAAGTTTTAATTCACGATGCATGTATACTGATTAATTCTGCAGGTCAAGATGCTCCTTTTTTAATTAAATAAACTGCAAGATATTTGAATTTGTAATACTGTCCAAGCCCCAGTCTGATAACCCCCTTATCTGATTATAATAATGTCCCTGTGAAAATATGATTCTTATGGCATTCAGCTAAGTGACCAGAATCTGCTCGTGTTTTACACTAAATGGTGAGAATGTAAAGTGATAAAGGCACTACCTGTACATAGTTATTGACACAAGACTGTACTGGTTGCCCAGTTGCCCTTGGCAACTAGATCTGGGCCGATGCCAAATATTCAGTGCAGTCGCCCTCAATGACAACTGCATTTTTTTTTTTTTATGAAACATACTGCAGACTCCCTCCTCACTGTGCTGACATGCAGTACAGACAGGCGATCAGTTACAGGCTGTGTCAGCGACTGAGCCTCAGTGCGAAGTGACTGCACAGAAACTGGAAAATTAAAAGCACGAAGGAGGAGGAATATATGTGGTTAGATCAGCTGTCACTCAAGCTGCCCTCTGTCTGCCTTCACTATGGCAACAGAGTGTGGGTGATGGCCCTCAATCTCACACGGCCTCTGATAAGCAGAGAAACGTCCACTGTGAAGGACAGCGGGTGCCACACACACACACACACACACACACACACACACACACACACACACTTCACAAATACAGGGGAGAGTGAAAGCATTCAGCTGCTGCACAGGTGAATCATTTCCTTCTAGAACAGAGTGTGAGCCAAAACCACATGAAGACGTGAATAAATCCATACCATGGGCAACGTTTTCAAAACAGACACGCACACTTTAAACAGTGACATTAAAAATGATTATAGAAGAATATTACAAGTGCCCCTCAAAGTTAATTCATATATTTAATGATTGTGAAGACAAAACGTTAATCTGCTGTATGTGTTTTCGCTCACAGGTGAGTCCAAACACACAGACAGGTGTAAAGGTTGTGTAAACAATTTTAATTCAGGTACAACAACATGAAGACCAGACTTAAACGAATATTACTGAGATTACAGAAACACAATCAATATGCATTTGCATTTAGTGATGAAAGGTGTTCATATCCACGGCAGAAAACGAGAGGCAGGTTATGCAACAGAAACAGGTATTTGACATTTATATTAATAAACACAGCAAAGAAAAAGTGAGGAAATGTGTATAATGACATGTCGGTTGACTCTGTAACAGTTTTAATTCTCAGTGACCCAAATGACCATCAGAGATAATAAAGCCCGGAGTGCTCCTCCCTGCTTCCGTGCTCCACTTCTCTCCCACTAAGGCTGCTTCAGGATGCCTTAAGCTTAGACAGCAGTATTATTTATTCAAGAATTCATTAGAAATATGTCATCACTTTCCTCTTCCCCTCGATTCAATCCAACACTCATAGAAAGAAATAATTAAAGAGTGCATGTCAGGCAAGGATGTGTGGAGTGCTGTTCGGAAGTTGGCCCCACAGCCCAGAAGGGAAGAAGAAGTTATTAATGCATCAAAGAGCAACTTTATTAGAGCCCACTTAAGCTGGAAGGAGTGAGGAGTGGCTGTGGTTTCAGCTAGGTACTGTGGGGGCCCGCGAGCTTTTGATGAAGAGCTTGGTACAGCCGTGGGTGCTCACATGTGATAGCTTGGACATTTTGGTCCAGACTTATTTAGCAGGGCTAATTAACATGATACCATAACTGTCAGAAACAATGCCCTAATTGATTAGCACAGGTCATTTTGATGGCCAGTGCAAAAAAAAAAAAAAAGGTGACAAACAAGCAGACATAATGAATCCATTAAGAAAAATATTACAGTGTATGCACATATAGTTCTGAGATCAATGAGAGATCATATAGTGACGGAGGCTGTGAGGTGTTTGGAGCTGACTCCTTAGGTGGAGCGCAGACTTTATCCAGAGGACTCTGCCATCTGGAATCTGTAGGTTGTGTAGTTGAACACTGACCATTATCTACTGCATGCTTATAAAGTGATTGTGAGAAAACAGACACAAATCACAAAGGCTTGTTGAGACACCCCCACCTCCTGGTGACCATCAGCCCCTTCCCTTCCCTTATCCATCCACCCATCCATCTTTTACTTAGCCAATTTAGAGTCAGGGATGAGGGGTTTGAGGGTGGATGCTGGAGCCTATCCCAGCTGTCGTGGGGCAAAAAGTGGGGTACACCCTGGATTGTCGGTCTATGGCAGGGCTTTCCATACATATCTAATTACTAAAAGAGGTGACCAAATCCAATAAGTAGTTAGTTAAAATAATACAGACATGACTGTGTCAGTATGGATGTTTTTTCTTGACTTCCTTTAAGTATTTTTCTGTATTGCTGTCTACGTGGAGGTACATGTAACATCTAAAAAGGAAATGAACAGTGGGAGAGAGCAGGAGCCTTCTGCTGCTTATGTAATAGGTGATGGATGGAAGCTGCTGTGTACCTGTTTACACAGCAGAAAAAGCCAAAAAAAAAAGAACAGACAGACAGCAGTGAAGATCACAGGAATATGAATATCAAGATTAATTATAAATAAATCTAACAATGTGTACTTTATGAATGAATGTGCTTCTATTGTGCTGATTTAAGTGCTTACGCTAAAGATGAAAATGAAAGTTGGCTTAGAGTCCTGATTTTTCCATTCTGTTTCTTTGAGACTAGTTATGTGTGACTGATTTGTCGTTGGTGGCTCATTTAGTGAGCTGAATGTAGAGCTTGGTTTCAGTGCCTGTGGTGTAAGAGTAGTAGAAAAATACTGACTACGACACACATACTGCAGCAATGAGCCTGTCAGAGAGCCTGAGATCCCCACGGCCTCGTCCACCTGGGACTGTCTAAATAAAGGACTTAACATCCAGCCTTCTTACAGGTGGAGGAACACAGAGTGCTAGAAAACTGGATACTGTGCCAGTAGTTAATCGCGCATGAGCACAAATAATTATAATCAAGTATAAATCTAATCAATGTAATTAATTTGAAAGTATAATATTAAGTATTTGAGCTGTTCTGACTTGTCTGTTGACACTGCTCAGACAAGGTGCGTGAAACAAGAAAACTATGGGATGCTGTAATAGGATGGAGTGTGCATATGTGTGGGAGTGTGCACGGAAAGATGTGTGACTTAGAAAACAGGGCAAAGGTGAGAGAGGGGGGGGAAGGTGAAAGTTCACAGTTTTCAATAGCAGCAAGAAGCGCCAAAGGATTAACCACTGCCTGAACACTGTGCGGTGGCGCAGTGCGATCGTTATGTTTGCCGTGCTGGATTTAGTCTGAGAAGCAGTTGAAGAACGGCGCGCTGGATTGTCACATCCCTATCTGGATTACTTTGGGCAAGATCAGTTTGTTAGGTTAGGATAAAATTAGGTGATTTGGTTATGTAATTTTTACTATTTCAATGAGCATTTGCTTTTCCCCCTGCTAAACTGCTTGAATAAAATATCCTGTGTTTAAAAGTCTATATTGTGGTCACTCCCAGGTCTCTGGGGGTTTACATTTATATAAACAAAAAACTCCTCCTTCCATGACTCCACTAGTAAAGGTAAATGTTAGCGACGTGCGTGACGAGTTGACCACACGACTAATGGTCGCTATTATCAGTAGTCAGTATCAGACGTTCTAGTCGGTTAGCCTAATTATTAAGGTTTTAATTGATGCCCGGTGCCATAAATGTTTGTCCTAAATGTCACACAGCGATCTGTCACCAGATGGAGCTCCAGCCCTGACACTATTACAGGAAAATGCCATAACTCTTTTAATCACGGCCTGATAATTTTATTGGGTCTGATACTGTTAGTTATTTTTAAAGTTTTACAGCATAACCTGAATCGCACCTCCTGAGAAACACCATTGTTTCCTTCGTTTCGCTCCCCCACGTTTGTAATAAGAAGCGAAAATATACGATATAATTGATGAGAGATATTTTTGACACATTTCACAGATTATAGGTCATCAGTCATTTACAACAGTTCAAACAGAGAATCATTACCGGAAATCTCCTTTGGGCACAACACCGGCAACAGCATCGACCGTTTACTTAGGTTACATCGTAGCTCTACAAAGACCCCGCACTGAAGTCTGACTCAAGGTAAGCTGGAGGAGCAGGCGGGGGGAGAGGGAGGTCTGGGCTGCACTGCTCAGGGAGTGACCCCGTGACCCCGTGACCCCGCCCCAGATCAGAGGAAGACAATGGATGTTTGTGTTGTTTGATTATCATTTTAGGGTCTAACTTTTATTCAGATGGTTCATGATGCGCGGCACACTGGGCCACACTGTTATTACACAATCACAATGTTATTTTCTCATGTTTTAATGATGCGTAATAGGGCTGCAACTGAAGATTATTTTGGTAGTCGGCTGATCTCTCTATTATTTTTTTGATCAGATTATTCCAATCTTACCTGTTCGAGCCTGCCCACCTGTTAACATCACCTTGTTGCCTCTTCAGTTAAGAATACGAGTTCGAAACTAATCAAATGTATTTTAACATTAATGTGACCATCACAATAAATCTCAAATTAACAAAGCATATTAAAGTGAATGAATTTTTATTTTTAAATGAAAATATAATGTGCTTATTAATAAAAATGGCCTCTGTCCAAAAGTTCCAATAAGGCTTCAGATTGAATCAAAACCAGCTGATTGAGTTCATGCAGAGGTTTATTATTCAGCATGGACGCTGATATCAATGCGAGACACGAACAGGAGCCACCGTAGCTGCTCCTGCTGGCCTTCACTCGTCAGCTGGCATCACTGCAATGGTGGCGCTCGGCAAACACCATCCATGAGGGCTCGTCTCACACAGGTGAGCTAACAGAAACATCAACAGGTATCAGCGACGCACTGACGTACCCCTCCAGAGCTGCGTTTTCATATCAGTAACATCGTTTTGTTTTTTCCTTCATTGTCTGTTCTTGGTTTTAGACTACTCGATTACTCTAGTTTTTTCGCTTGTTTAGCTGACTAAGAAATTAGTTGCCGGGAACATTCTAGTAAACGTACATTTGACGAAGCACATTTCCTACAAAATTAGAAGAATAAAAGATGAATGGTGATCCTGCTATCTGCCCAATTATTCCACCAGGCTACTGCACTTCTACTTATGAATATTCAGTTTGTAATTATCAACCACTGAGCTTCACCCAGTTTTGCGAGGGCACCCTCACACCCCCTCCCGTGGCTTCGTGGTGACCGGAGAGCCTCGACAATCAGCATCTGGCCCTCATTTTGATTTATCGACTTTGTCTGTTTGTAACGAAAAGGCAGTGTCCCCACACTTCTTAAAGATGCTAATTAATGCAAATTCATGCCCGCCCCAGTATTCACCTTGGGGTAAAGCATACATGTTGTAAACACAAAGTTGTCATAATTTAATGATCTTTGGAAATCTTTAGTGTTTTTATTCTCTTTAAAACCTCTCCAGCTTCATTGTTATGTTAATATATGCACACACATCTTCCAATTGGAGATCCAGCTGCGCCTGTGATAGCATGTCTCAAGGGTGTGATATCAGCTTTGTTGGGAGGTAGTTACTGTAAAATGCAGTGGGCTTTAGGTACTGCTAACAAACAGGCAGAGAAACTTGTAGCAAAGCTGCATTGATTGTGTCCAGCTTTTTGTGGCCCCAAAGCACTCCAGACACATAATGCAGGGAGTGAGGGCACATTACTCTGAGGTTCCTCATGGGCACATATTCATATTATTAGTGATTAAATGCATGCAGATTAACTCAAATAATGCAGGTTACTTTTTGTATACAGCTTAAAGTCGCTTTGGCTAATAGCAGAAGCTGTCATACACCGTTTCGTTATGTAGGCTCTTCAACTGGGTGACCTGCTTGACTCTATGGAATTACCATTAATTCTCCATAAGTTTCCTATGTGTTTTCTTCCTGTAGATTAAGTCTGAATTAGTTGTCTTCAGATGCAGGTCAGTAAAGCCCCCGTCTATCTCACGTAATTGTATCTAATGTCATCTTAATAACACATTATAGAAAGCCTGTGTGCCAGTAAATGTGCCACACATACACATGAATACTTTGATATTTGTGGCAGTGTTTCCAACGGTCCATGCTAATTTGCTAATCATTAATATAATAACTTTATCACGGTGTTTTTAAGAGTATTAGTATTTAGTATTTATAAGAAATCATTAGTTATTATTTTTTAATACTGTCAGTTCTCTCACTTCAAATTTCAAAAACTTTATATGACCTCAAGTAAACAGCGTTTCATTTAAGAAAAAAGGAAAACTTCTACACAAAATGCCCAGTGTTTTTTCCCCAAACAAAGAACCAACAGGTTACCCATTTTACCACCTAAAGTGTCCAACAGAACCAAGAAAACGGCTCATTTTAGGTCACTGAGATTCACTTATTTCCACCTACAAAAATCTGCAGAAACGCCTACTTTTCCCAAAAGGTCCCAAACTTGTACACAACATCAACACCTAATGTTAATAGGAAGTCCCTCTGCCAGATCTTAAGTATAATCTGCAATAACGGCAGTATTAAGCAGAGCTGTTAACAGTCACATTTATACTGCATCAGTCAATCAGTCACTGACTAGACCCCATCAATGTGACATTGAGTCATACCAGCAGAAAGCAGACTTGGAGCCAGAGAGTCAAACTGACGTCGCCAGGAAAGATGCCAACTTAATTAAGCTGACAGGAGTTAAGACTTTATCAAGTGGAAATTCAAAGAAAACACATCCAATGCCAACAGGCTCATTTGTTCTTCCTTCCCCAGATACATCTTTCAAGTACAGGACTAGAGCAGACTGTTTGATTTTTTTTGTTTGCTTTCTGTTACGATCAAATCTCTGAAGCCATGTACCAAAAAAAGACCAAAACATGGACATGATAACCGACTAGCTGCTTTATTGCAAATCCATCACAAATAAAAGTTCCTGGCCCCATCCAGCCAAAGCAAAGACCCAGCATTTAAAAAACCACAGAGTGGGAGCTCTGACGATCCCAGCTGGCTAATATAGACTATACACATCTGTGGTCAACCTTTCCGCAGCAGGGTTAAATAAAGTTTCTAATGAGAGCAGCTGTTTGAGGCTGGGGCAGAACCAATCTTAAAAACCCATCTGGATCCAGCAGGAATCAATATTTTCTGCAATATGAAGATCCTTGGGCTATGAGCCATCTTTGGTTTCATATGAAAAGAAAAAAGTGTGTGAAAGTGTCTCTATGAAGAATTACATGGACTGAATGAATAGGCTGCATATGCATGGTGCGTTTCTGAAGGTGCCCATCAGCCCGTCGTGGAGCGGTGCTGAGCACGATAGAAACTGACACGCTCATTAACACAGCACATATGCAACCTACGGCCATATGGGCAAACTGGGAGGACTGGGAATATCCCACCAATCCACCGCCACTTAAAGCACACTAATTGTACCCACATAGACTGCACTAATGATTTAACAGCAATAGTTAAAAATCAGCATATCTACTTGTAATATCCATTATCTCACTCTATGTGGGTTTGATATTAAAACAGAGAAGGCCAGACTGTGCATAGACAATAGCCATCAGTTTTTGTTTGTTTGTGTGTTTGTTTTGTGTGTGCGGTGGCTGCTTTTTAATGTTATTGTGTATTTACTGTATAAACTCACTATATGAGCTCCTAAACTAATTAAATTCCTGTGTGCATTAGTAATGGGAAGCTAAGAGATATAATTGTTGTCATTTTCATGCCATCCTTTTAATTACTTTCTGGTTCCATTTCATTCCATTTGAATTGACAGCCTGATCAACTTTTAATTGCCAGTTTTTGCAAACAGCTTATCAGCCTGTTCCAAGCCTGCATGTAGAGTACTAAATGACCTGGCCAAACACACACACCATAAATTCCTGAGTCTAGCGATACACATGCACACTGAACACACACACACATGCACAACACCCTTCCTCACCAGTGCAGATGCAGCAAACAGGAGGTCCATTAATTTCCTTGCAGAACAGCAGCAGGAAGAATAGGAGAGAGGGCACAAAGAAGGGAGATGGAGAGCTGTGAGTACGATGGAGATAGCAAACAGTGAGGTAATCCATCACCTCATCCATAATCACCTGCTGAAGTAGCAAAGAGGCCAAAAAACATGAACCAGCACAGAGCAGCCCACCTTGCAGCCAATGCCCATCAACGTCACAGCCATTTTTGATATTTCACAATAAACAGACTAATAGTAACTGCTTTTATACCAGAAAGTAATTCTAATCATTACAATAAACTCAAGACACATGTGGTGTACACAACACACACACAAAACCAAAAACAAATTTGTGGGGCCTTCACCATTATAAACTTTACCCCTGCTGGGGTGTGGATGGTCCCTCTCCTCTTCCGCTCAGAAGATGCAGCATACAAGGGTACACCGCTGTGACTCAGGAGGCCAATCAGGAAGTGGTCAGATTGATCTCAGGTAATCTGGTCTGCATGTCAAAGAGTCCTTTGGAAAGACACTGAACCCTAAACTGCCCGTGATGCATGAGTCACTATGTGACAGAAAGCAGTCAAAGGACTACTGCACACTGCACTGCTCTATGAATGTGTTTTTGTTTTTCCCAGTGGAGCGCCACATAAGCACCAGTTCTGACTGGTCAGAACGCACGACAGTTTTCCACTTCATCTCAGTCTATCTTAAATCAGCTTGGGTTGAGAGGGGGGGGAAGCACTGCTGCATCTTCTTTGTATACAAATAAATTCGGCCATAAAACTACTCCATTAAAAAAAAAAAACAAAGAACCAAAAACCAGGAGTTCAATCTAACTGAGATACGCAGCAGAATTACATGAACCGGTGCTGGCAAAGATCACAGAAAAGACAACTCTCTTAATATACGGTGTTCTAGAGCTGTTGATTGCCCACCAGTTCACTATTGGAACAGGCTGCTATCACCGCAATTGCGCAGTTAGCAAGCAGGCACAGCAATTAGCATTACCAAGCAGTCAAATGAAGGATGATATGAATGAAATGAGATGAAGACAGAGATATCAAAAAGAGAATATTTGCTTGCTAGGCTAGTTTGAAATAAAATTAGATGCTTCTATTAAATTATGACAGTATAAAGTAAAAATCTGGATCATGGATAAGAGTCTAATTTCATCAAAGATTGGAAGGCAAAGCCACCTTTTCAGTGACTGACTGTTTTCAAGATGGCATACTGTACTGCAATTTGTGGATGCTGTCACATCACCTAACCAGACTGTGAAACTCTTAAACCTCTAAGTCCTTCAAAGAAGCCTTGAAGACATGTGGTTTCTGTTTAGCAAGTCTTAGCAAAGTTACAGAACCACATGTGTGTGCTATGGGGGAACCACATCCAAACTGGATTAGGAAATGCAATTAAGGTGGATTAATTATGGATGGAGGCTGTTCAAGATGTGCCTCATCTTTGCATGCCTGTGCTTTGGTACTGCCTCCTGCACAGGAAAAGCGAGGGCAAGCTGTCAAGTCAGAAGAATCAGAGGATTTTGAGTGGGAGTGGTGGTGGTGGCATGTGCACAGGAATGACAACAGCACCGGGCCCGCTCACCTGCTAACCATCAGATGAGGCTGAAAGCACCAGACAGCAACTTCCCCACATGTTTGGCCATATACACCTTTCAGCGTGAGTGGTGGATAAAAGAGATGTGAAGCAGCTCAGAAAAGTGGGGTGTGATGTTCTAAATGATTATTTAACAATCATAAAAGATAAATGAATCACTGTGGTACATACACACTCATAATAAAACATTCGCCTTTCATGACATCAGCTGCAAGAAAAAAACTTTTTGCAAAGCATCTGCTTCAAGTGTCTACTTGTACTGACGGAGGAGCGAAGTGTTAGATGAAAACAGGATTTTAGGAGAGAAACCCCAAGCTCTGAAGGGGTTGTAGTGAAGACGTGATTGTTGGAGATGAATTAGTGTTGTGGCAACATCACTACATTACAATACACTGAATTTAACACTGAATTAAAAAGTTATGTGAGGATTTTCTGTGGACTTTCAATTTCTTGCAGTTGAGAAGCTTAGCAGTCCACCCTCTAAAGTCCACGTCTAGGGGAGGCTTCTACATGTAAGTGCTAATTCAGTGACTCCACTTTAAGGTATAAATACATAAGGCTGTGTATTAGTATTAATTTCATTATTCTGTCTGCGTTTTTATTCAAATTTTTTTCTTTGCACTGCATATGTGTATGTGAAAGCTACTTAAAAATAAAACTGAGCTGAGTATAATTATACACCCATAAAATGAATAGCGTGAATAGGTCTGATAGTTCTATTTGAACAGTTTTTGGAGTCGCTCTGAGCCGAGAGAGCGGACAGCTGTTTTGGAGTTAGCACTGTCTCAGTGTTGAGAAAACAATGACACCAAGACTGGTGTATAATCCAAAAATTCAAATCACAATATGATTAATGAGAATGCAAACCTTGAAATCAAGGGAGACAGGAATAACCAGGTTCGCTGCTGGGCACTGAGATATCAGGGAAGTCAGAGAAGAGAAGCTGGGAAGAGAGAGATTACTGGCTACCCCAGGCTGCATTCCAATGCATCCTTGGGCAAGATACTTAGCTTAGTCATCATCATGGATCACCTAATCATGGAAGTGCTTGAATGAATGGGTGAATGCAAACGTGTTGTTTGAGTGCTCAGAAGAGTAGTCCATTTACTCGTGAACAAGACCCTGAGATACTTAAACTGTGGCCACTGTACCTTTTTCCAACTGAGGACCATGGTCTCAGACTTGAAGGTGCTAGTTCTCATACCTGCTGCTTCACACTCGGCTGCGAATCACTCCAGTGTGAGCTGGAGGCCACTACCTGATGAAGCCAACAGGACCGCATCATCTCCAGCTAGCAGAGATGAGATTCTGAGGCCACCAAGGTGGAACTTTCCCCCACTTGGCTATGCCTATTAATTTTGTCCATAAAAATTATGAACAGAGTCAGTGACAAAAGGCACTTTGTCATCACTGTTCCCTCTACAGAAGGTGTGTCAGTTATTCTTTCCACCATCTGCCTATATCCTCAGCTGGGGATGATGTGAGCACTGAAGTCTCCCAGTAAGATGATGGAGTCAGTGGATGGCGCACCCCCAAGCACTCCTCAAGCGCTCCGCCCAGCGACTCCAAGAAGGCTGGGTACTCTGAACTGTCACTTGGTGGCTAAGCGCAAACAGCAGTCAGGACCCGTTCCCTGGACCAAAGGTGGAGAGGAGATACAATTATCCCCAGTCTGCCACCTCTCAGCAAGGGCAACTCCAGACTGAAGCAAAGTCCAGCAGACTGGTTCCAGAGCCCAAGCTGTGGGTTGAGGTGAGCCCGACTGTATCTAGTCAGAATCTCTCAACCTCATACACTGGCTCAGTCTCTTTCCCCACCAGAGAGGTGACATTTCATGTACCAAAGGCCAATCTCAATAGCCAGGGATTAATCCACCAAGGTCTCCACCCTTGACCACCGCCCAACACACACTGCACCTAACCCCTATGGCACCTCCTACAGGAGGGTGGGCCCATGTGTGCTCTTTAGGCTGCCCCACGGGCTAGAGCCCAGCCACCAGGTGATCTTCCTTGAGCTCCCTCCCCACACCTGGCTCCATGGTGGGACCCCGGTAACGCTTTCCTTGGCAGTGTAAACCGTTCCCTTGGTGTATCTGCCACGAGGTCGCTGGAATCGCTCTTTGTCTGGCCCCTCACCCAGGACCAATTTGCCTTGGGGGCCAACACAGTCCCTGGGATCACTGGGACACACAACCCCCTCCACCACGACAAGGTGGTGGTTCAAGGTTCAAGTTCAGCTCAGTGCAACACCACACTTCATCCACAAATGTTACACATTCAAACCCTTGTAACCGTTCAAAGGGCAAAGTGTGGTATGCTTTTACTGTGGCATGTATGAACAGCATGGCTGTTGTTTCATTACTAGTTGCAGAAAGTCAGTAATAACCAGTTTGTAATAATTTATTTGTTTTTCAAACACAAGCTCAGAAGACCAGAGCAGTGAGTAGAAGCAGACTATTGGTGTACAGCTAGATCTTATATTCAAGGTCATTTGAATGAATGCAACGATGGGGTTTTTTCTAGCTTTTATCATCAAGTGCCATTTAGTGGCTAATGCCAATCATTCTTAACCTCAAGCTCAGAAAGAACAAGGACTTGATTTGAATCAAGTTTACAGAGAAAGACCTTGATATAAATCCTTCGTTTATAACAATATTTGATCATATTGGTTATTATTCTTTTCTGATGTGTTATCACTGAAAATATCAGGATTATGTTAAAGTGTAATTTTTGCTGTTTCATTAGTACTTATTTTCTTAAAGCTGGTTAATAGTTGAGACAGACATGCATTTAGTAGTCATATTTTAAGACTCTTGAGTACATAAAAAGGCTTCATTTGAAACAACTGTGAAAGATAACAGCAAAGTAGAAAGTAATGCATTCAGAACATTATGTCCAGGTATTGTGGGGGGGGGTGCTTTGTGGTGGATTAGAGTGGGCTTTATTGTCCTTTAAAACTACTCAATTCTCCTCTGTCTTTCACACTATGAGCAAGGAGCTTTGAGACTGTAACACTTGCTATGTCACCTCACAAAGTCAAATCAAAAATGCTTTAGCATAAACTCACTGACTTACGCATGTAACTTGAGGATGCATGGCGGCTAGTCAAGATGACAAAGCACTAGTGCACTATTGCTGATTGTTCAGCAGCACGAAAGTCTTTACAAAGCCTTCAGTCTTTCCATTAGGATGAAAATTTGCATCAGGAATGGATGAACTCACTTTTGGAGATATAAATAGCGTCCAGTCTGTTGGAGAAGAGAGGAGAATTTGAATTTAGAGAAATCTAAACAACTCTTGGTGAATACAATGTCCGTTTAAAATATACTCCACTCATTAAGAAAAACTGTTAAATGAGCCATAATTCCACATCTTCAAGTATCAGGCAGCAGAATGATAGGCAGCATGAAGTGGGAGGGAAGAGCAATCATTACTTATGCCTTTCAACCAACCCACAGTCTCCTTCAGATGCTAAAGAGCAAAGCTTTCTGTGTTCTTTAATCCCTTTCCCTCTGCAGACCGTTTCCCTGTGGGAACATGTCATTTCTTTCCAAATGTGTTAGTAGCCTGAGTGAATTCCTACCAATTAGCAGCTTAGTCTATGTGAAATTCATTTACGTGTCAATACTGCTCTCTAAGTTTCTGTGTCCATTCTGCTGTACATCAGCAAGAAGAAGTAGTAGTTCTGTGCATGCTTGACTGACACTTGCTCTCACTCCCAACACACTCAGTAACATAGCTATTTGGACCAATTAGGAAGGCTTTTACCATGGTGGCAAGTGCAGGATACCTAGACCCTGATTCATTAGTTAAAAAGCACCCAAATAGATTCCCACTTTTAATGTTTCACACTATTAAAGGTGTCTCGAGGCTCACACCGCCCTATTTCCCATCACAGCCTTCAATAAATGACAATCGGCAAGCAGTGTAAACTGGAAAGAAGAGGGAGCATCAGACTTTTCAGCTTGCCTTTCAAAGCCACCCTAATAGCACATAAAGACTTATTAGGCATTGTGTGCAGGCGCTTTAGGAGTGAGGCACTTTACTCCAGAGTTGCTCAGGCTTAAGTTAATAAATAGAGCCGCTGCTTGACGGAGGCTAATTCGCATCGTACAGCAGAGGCGGCTCCATATCAATCTAGATCAGTTACACGGGAACTTTCAAAGAAGAAGGGAAATCTGCCAGAGAGCTGGGGAGAAACTCTGTGGGGGGGGGGGGTGTCCTTTTTAAAGAGTAATAGATGACAGGGTTGGGAAAGCATGGACACAAATTCAGAAATGATTAAAGCAAAAAATTGTTAATTGTATTGTATTAAGTGGTAACACTGTATTTTGTTATGTTGTCCTCTATGAAATGAGTTCCCTGAAGTCTGACACATCTGAAGAATCAAATCATCCCAACTAATGGAAACTCACCAATAGCAAAGAGAACAACTATAACAGTCTTGAAGCTCATTTATCAGCACATTCATCACAAAGATAAGGTAGCTTCTTCAAATGTCCTGGATCCCCAATTACTAACACTCCTCATTATCGTTCTTCCAAAGAAAGTGCATAACAGCATACTAAATGTGCAGGCATTTGACACTGGCATTTTTGTTATTTGTGTATGTGAAATGAAGCAATAAAGATGTCGCTAAGGTGTAGACTTTCAGCTTTAAACCACCGTCTTAAAACCTTTATACAAATCATTCATCACAGTCTTAATTTGTATATTTTCAAAAAGAATTGGCCAAACTAAAATAATGATAAAATAAGGATAATTTTCAATCTTTTGAAGTAAATGACTGCATTAAGTCTAAGAGTTTCCTCACTTCAAATGCTTTACCAGGCCTTTAATGAGGTGATTCCCATTTCACAACACTGCATTACTTTGCCTTCAGAAGCTCCTGGGTGGTTTTCGCAGCATGTTTTGAGTAATTATCCACCTGTACTGTGAAGAGCTGTTCATCTGATTTGCAGCATTTGACTAAATCTGAGCTTAAGGTACAGCTCTAGACACTTCAAAAGTCATGCACTACTTCTATCAGCAGCCACACCATCAATAAACACTAAAGCACCAGCTCCATTGGCAGGCTCACAGCACTATGCCTCTGCACAATTTCCACCACATTTGATAGATGATGCGGTATTTTGGATCATGAGCAGTTTCCTTCCTTCTACAGACTCTTCTCTTGCCATTACTCAATAACAGGTTAATTTTGTATCCATCTGTCCAAACAATCTTGTGCTGGAACAGACTAAAGAGAAGTTTGTTTGGGTTTTTTAGAATAAAGTCCAACCTGGCAATTCATTTATTTAGCACTGCCAGTGGGTTGCATCTTAAGGCAAACCACCCATATTTTCAGTTAGCAGGGTATATCTTCATGGTAGACTTTGACAATAATATGTTTCCCTCCTGGAGAGTTGGACATGGCTAGATAAGAGACGGGGCTGTTCTCTACCTGAAACCGTATCAACCTGCTCGTCACTCTATTGATGAATTATGTTACAGCTGATAAAATGGAGGTACAAAATGGCTGGAAATGTTTTATTCAATGTTTCTGTTAAACCCCTTGAATAAAAGCTGAAAGTTGACACTTGAATCACATTTTGATTGTTTCATTTTAAGTCCACTGTGGCGATGTACAAACCCAATCCTACCACACATGTGTCCAAACCGGTATCATCTTGAGGCGTTTTAAAAGCAGATTGTGGACTGTGCGCTTTGTGTTCTATCACTGAACTGTAGCTGAACTTTAAACTGTGAAAGTGGACTGCTGTTTTGGAAAGTTTTGAAAAGACGCAAAGCCATTCCCTGTGTAAAGCAAAAATGTTTTTGCTTTTGTAATGCATGACTTCAGTCAGTTGCGTATCTTTTCAGCAAGACCACACAAGTAGAATGAATAGAATAAAAAGTCCATAGTGGAGGTAAGAAAAGGCAGTTTGATGGGTTAAACAGATGTTGTTCAGATGGGAAACACAATATGAAGCCAGAAGTCAGTAGTGACCTTTTTTTAAAGCTTTTATGAAGATCATGCTAAGCCCATGCCATACGCTAAATGTAAACAATAAGAATGATAAATAACTGGTGTTTGCATCCCATTTAATTTAACCTGCAAACTTGACTCTTTCAACTCAAAAATAATGTCAAAAATTAAAGTGGAAGTTGGTCACACAGAGTCTGGTGATCAAACAAGCACTTGATTCAAAGCACATTGAAACCTTGAAAGCTCTTGTATCACTGATACTTTCCATGTGATATTAATGTGTGCATTGCCATCTGAAGTGACTGCAATCCAAAGCCACGTTCAGATATCAACAATTAGAGACAAGTTACAGACCAAAAGCCAGACTGCAAACTGTCACAGAGCATTTGGAAGGAAAGCAAGAAACGCTACAAGCATGTACAAGCACCTGCAATCCATTCAGATCTGCAGAAATCAAGAAGAGAGACTTCCAGTTGTTCACTTTATATTAACATGCCACAGCAAGGTCCACATCACAGAAAGCTGTTACCTTTTCTGAACTGAAACAGCTTCATCTGTTGAATCAATGCTCCACAAATAGCAGTCATAAAGGTTAACATTGAAGCAAATTTAGCAAATGTGTTTATGCTTGTTCCCCGTCTATATAACGTTAAAGAAAAAATCCTTGTCCAAGGTGGAGGACTAGGTGTTCACCAAGAGGAACACAGGCTGATGTAAAAGTGGCATGGAGGAAGAAGGACACAGGTGGACTACACCTCGTGCAGAAGGTGAAAGTGATAGGATGCTGCAAGGAACCACAGGATTACGGTCTGCACAATGACTCTGGAAACCAAGAAGAGGAAGCGAGCGAAGATAGAGCTAAGGATTAAATGGTAGAAGTTGAAGAGGGACGTATACTGCACAGAGTTCACAGAGCAGTTCAGACAGCCTCTGGGATAATGAGATGAAGAAAGTAGACCAGAGTACTGGGAGGGATAGAGCAACGAGAGAAGTGTCAAAGGCAAGGGCTTATTCTGATTTGTATGTGAGACTGGCCACTGAAAAAAGAAAAAAGGACTTGCATCAGTTGGCTAGGCAGAGAGATCAAAAGGATGGAAAGGATGTGCAGCAGGTTCTGGTTGTTAAGGATAAAGATGGGAAAGTGTGAACAACCAAAGAGTGTTTTAAGATGGAGTACTTTGAGGAGCTCATTAACATAGAAAATGAGAGCGAGAGGAGGACAGATGGACAAGAGTTAGTCGCTCAGGAAGTGCAGAGTGCAATCAATTAAATCTAATTTCATTTTATCTCCCATAATTTACTGTAATGATCAGACAACTCCCTGTGAGCAAGCGCTTCATAATAGTGGCAGAACCAGGCTCAGGAAGGGGCGGCCATCTGCCATGACCGGTACGGGTGAGGGGAGAGAGACAGGACACTGTGGAAGAGAGTCAGAGATTAATAATAACTAATGATTAAAGTGCTGTATAAACAGAGAGCATGCAAAGAGGTGAATGAAGAGGAAACACTCAGTGCATCATGGGAAGCCCCCCGCAGCCTAGCCCTTGTGCAGAATAACTAAGGGAGGGTCACCTGATCCAGCCCTAACTATAAGCTTGATCATAAAGGAAAGTTTTAAGCCTAATTATAAAAACAGAGAGGGTGTCTGTCTCCTGAATCCAAACTGGGAGCTGGTTCCACAGAAGAGGGGCCTGAAAGCTGAAGGCTCTGCCTCCCATTCTACTTTTAAATACACTAGGAACCACAAGTAAGCCAGCAGTCTGAGAGTGAAGGGCTCTGTTGGGCACTAAGATGGACCTGATTCTCCAAGACCTTGTGTGTGAGGAGAACAGTTTTAAAATTGATTCTGGATTTAACAGGGAGTCATTGAAGAGAATGGGAGAAATATGGTCTCTCTTTCTAGTCCATGTCAGTACTCTCGCTGCAGCATTCTGGATTAACTGAAGGCTTTTCATTGGGGGTGGCTGTAGCTCAGGGGGTAGAGCAGATCATCTACTATTCAGATGGTGGTTCAATCCATGGCTGCTTCAGTCTCCCAAAGTATCCCTGAGAAAGATCTTGAACCCCAAGTTATCTCTTGGAGTGTGAATGTGTGTAAATGTTAGGCAGAGAGCACTTAGGCACAGAAAAAAGTGCTTGTATGACTGTGTGTGAATGGGTGAAGAAGGCGTGTTGTATAAAGCCCTTTGAGTGCTCAAGTAGAGTAAAAAAGCACTAAGAACCAACTTCTGTATAAGAACTTGTCCATTTACCATTTCAGGCAATTTTAGAACAACCTGATAGTAATGAATTACAGCAGCTGAAGAAGAAGTAATAAAATAATAAATGCATGAGCTGATTTTTCAGCATCACTCAGGACGGGAGGTTTCTGATTTTAGACATATTGAACAAATGCAAGGAAGCAGTCCTACATATCTGTTTAATATGTGCATTCAAGGACATATTACAGTAATTTCACTTACGCTGTTGCCCGAAGCCCATGAAACCACTCCTCTGTTCCCCCGTGGAAAAACATGTTAAAGGGTTAAGACATTCCTGCATTTTGATTAACTGGTGTGTGTCATGTGGCTTGATGGACAGCTAAAGCTGGGTATTATCTGCATAACAATTTAGGCTGGACTATTGTAATTCATTATTATCAGGCTGTCCTAAAAGCTCCCTGAAAAGCTGATCCAAAATGCTGCAGCTACCTAGCTACCGTATCACCCCAATAGAGCACTTCGCTCTCAGACTGCTGGCTTACTTGTGGTTCCTAGGATACCTCAGAGTAGAATGGGAGGCAGAGCCTTCAGCTTTCAGGCCCCTCTTCTGTGGATCCCCATAGAGACTATCTCTGATCCCAGGCCATCAAAAAGCAAATCAAAAATTTCTAAAAACAACGAATTAAGCATAAAATTTCACAAAGAATAATATAACACCCTCAATTTCACTGAAGAGTAAATCAATTAAATGCGAACTATTAAACATTAGTAGGGCTGCAGTGATTCATTAAGTAACTCAAATAACTTGATTATAAAAACATCGTCAATATAAATTTTTTGCTTCAATATTCTGTAGAGCTCAGTTATCACCATTTGAACACAAACATTACTCCCACATTTGCAACTAAAATTAGACCTGCAACAGAGAGGTATGTAGGAGCACACGTGTGAATAAAAAAATATTACAACATTAAGCCCATGCAGGCCCCAGCTCTTCAACAAAAACAACACAAAAGCAGCAGTGAAGATGATGCTGTAATCGTTTAATGTGGAGCTGGACTCTGTCTACACACACACAAACACACAGCCACTGCCAAGACGCTGAGCTCAGGTGGAGTGAAAGAAAATGTTTTTCCAGTGTCTGAAACAGCAGCACTTGTTACTGTAATCACCATTAAAACCTTTACTGCTGGCAGGAGCCGGCAGGAGTCCTTCATCAAACCACATGTTCAGCAAATCCAGCGTGAAGAAAAGAGAACTTTGCAGCTACTCCTTTCCACCACACAGCAAAAAATCTACAGCAAAGATACAGAAGTGAAAATGAAGATGCAGATGAACTGTTAACTCAGTATGTTATGTTTAAATTGGGCACCTTGCTGAAGGCAGCCTTCCCACTTTATATCGCAGTGATATAGCAAAGGTGAGTCTGAAGGGGTTTATGGGGTTCATATTTATTTCAAGGGTTTAATAACATTATTTTTCAGATTTTAAAATAAACGGTATAAAAAAGATTAATTAAATTGTATTAATATTTAAAAATATAAAATAAAAGTTTGGTTTTTTTCCTGAAGCCTAACAAAAAAGTAAATGGGCCTGTGAAACTCTGAGCCACCGACCTGGGGCTGCAGGACTGCAGAGTCGCCAGCGGTCGATCGCCCGGCGCTGCGCCATGCTGAGGTCATCTTGTGCCGGGCTGAGAATTTCACCGGTTTGCTATCGGAACTGTTCTATCACTGCAATCAGCAAGCAGGAGCACACACCCCCACCCTCCGCCCCGTTGCCGATACCAGACTCTGATTTTTTTTTCCTCTGGCTGGATCGCTGCAGTCTAGTTCAGGCGTCTTCACTGACCCACAGGACCAACCATTATCACAGAATATTACATACATAACATCATCCAGCTGTTCACCGTCACTGAATTATCAAGCTGGCACGGCATTTAGCGTTTAGCATTAGCCCCCGCCCCCACCCACAGCCCCCAACACACACGCCCGCCAGGCTGAACTTTTTTTCCTGGCTAGAACTCTGGACTGGATACTAAGTAATTATTAATATTATCAGGACATGTTCTCAGCAGCACAACATTTTCCATCAAAGCACAGAGTAAACTTCAGAATGCCGATATGCTTGTTTTTCTTCATTGTAGCCACCATATGCTCCTTTAAAGGCTCAGAGACACAAAAACTCCTTAAACACACACACACGGACACACCAAACTCTACCTCATCTAAGAGAGATAATACTATCAAGAACTCTTAATTGCTTCCATCTAATGTAAGAAAATGTTTTCTTCAAAAGAACTGGATTTTAATATAAAGCATAAACACTTTGACACATTTAAACTATTAAAAACTGTGACATTTCTAAAATGGAAACCAATGAGCATTTCATTCTAAAAGACCTGTGTTTTTCTCTTTTGAATATTTGCTATTGCTCATTAATCAGACAAAATGATTTTTTATCCAATTACTCAATTAATTGATGGAGTAATCAATAATATAATCAATTACTAAAATAAGTGATAGCTGCAGCCCTAATCATTAGAGCTCTCTCTTCTGCGTCCCTGTTACTAAATGATTTACTATTATTTAATAGTCTTATTACAATTTGTAATTTGCAATCTCGCAACTGTCCTGTTCATGCTTAACTTTGCGGGGCTACAGAAAGGAAAACGGTGACCAGTGTGGAAGCAAGAAGGAAGAAGGGAGCTCAAAAATGAACGTTTAACGCAACTTTAAGAGATGTAAAGTTGTCTTTATGGAGCTGCTTTGTGCACTGGTGTGCAGCCATGTTGGAACAGGAAGGGGCCATCCCCAAACTGTTCCCACAAAGTTGGGAGCATCAAATTGTCCCAAATGTCTTGGTATCCTGAAGCATTCAGAGCTCCTGTCACTGGAACTAAGGGGCCGAGCCCGACTGAAGGACACGTGAAGTTTGGAGATGTAACGACTGACTCTGCAGAAAGTCGGCAACCTCAGCATCCACCGACCCCACTCTGTGATATTATGTGGCCTTCCACTTCGTGACTGAGTTGCTGTCACTCCTAATCACTTCCACTTTGTTAAAATACCACTAACAGTTGACTGTGGCATATTTAGTAGCAAGGAAATTTCACCACTGGACTTCTGGAAAGGTGGCAATTTAACAGGATTTGCATCTGATGGGGCATCTACATTCACAGGTACTACCCTTTTAACTGATTGTGTATTTTTGTTACATCTTCCTTTCCATTATACTCCTAAACAGAAGGGACTACATGCCTGAAGCAGTTTTGCACCCAGCTGGTTGCCATTCACTGTGTGGCCCACCGCGAGGCACTCAGCGTGGCTGATGCAGCTCAAGAAGTGCCCTACACTGTCAAACTGAACATCCGCGCTATCTATAAATACTTTGACAACAGCAGCACATGGGAGGAAGCTCTTCACTCACTGCAGGTTGGTTTTATATCTTGATCTATGTAACCTTTTGTTTTATATCTTTGTTATATGTATAAATAGATGCACCCTATTGTGTGTGCATTTATTTCAAATAACACTAGGTAGCAAACTTCCACTTTTGTCTTGTCTTTGGTTTAAACTGTGGTTCAGGCAATCATATTACAAACTGGTCATTTTCCCATATAATGCCAGTTACTAGTGGTTTTCATTTAGCTTTTAACCTTTTTTCCTCGTATTATGTAGTATAATTTGTGAGCCTCAATGATCTACTGTTACTTAACTTTTTCAACATTTTTCAGATATTCCCATAAGATGCCGGCTGTTATTGAAGTTTCAAGTACAGACTCTGATAAATTCATATCATATAATTTTAATTATATGATATGAGGCGCTCCTCGAGTTCTATGGCGGTTCTACGGCGGTGAAGAAGGCCTACTTGACCATCAGACGTTAGAGGCTGAGTGGGACACCTTCCATCTACACATCATCCAGAACATGAACAACATGACCGCGGTAGAGGTGAGCTAGCCACCATTGGCCTCAACCTACCCGTGTGCACAGCTGACACTGAGCATTTGTTCGGCACTAGGAAGCAAATAAAGACTGAGCTTTGGAGTGGCGTGAAAGAATCCACAGTGAACGACCTCATGATGCTGTCGATTGAAGGGTCGCAACTATCGGACTTGGACTTTGACACTGCAGTGATGGGTTGGAGTGTGCTGAAGAATTGGCACATAACCGTGTGAACTAAAAAAAAATAGAGTAACTAGATAGCCATATATAAAAAATAAAACTAAAAAAATTGACATTTTGTCAGTAAAAGTTCTTTGAATTTACATTAAACCTTTATTACCTACCAGAGAACAAGTCTACCAGAGATCATTTTTACATTTTTACACGCTGTACTGCCATTTTCTTTTATTGGAATATTGCAACTTGCTATAAAATCAAACCCTTTACATATATAATACTGTAATCAAAGCTCTATGTGTCCCAGAAAAATATATACACAAAGTCATTATATTACAATTGAAACATTACTTTTCAATAGTATGAGTGGCGCTGTGAGAGGCCTTTGAGAAAAAAAACCACAGCAGCTGATCGGTCGTGTGTTGAACGTGAATGTGATAGGTAAATCTTCTGGTTTATGTGCAAAAAGAATTGTTTATGTTTGGTACAACAGTGTATTCGGATCATGATAGATCATGACAGCCTAAAATAATAATAATAATAATTTAAAAAAAATTAAAATAAATAAAATAAATAAGTAAGTATGGAATATGAAATATGAAAGAAATGATTTATTTCTCTTTTTCTATCCATCATTCTATCTATCCATCTCTGTAGCTATCTGCCATCAATTCAATTAACAAGTGGGTACAGTCATTAGCATTAGAGTGTTAGCATTAAATGCTAGCACCACCACCAAAAACACATGTGGGGCTGGAATTAATTTCTGGCTAAAACCCCAAAGTGATCAACTTACTGATTTATTCTGCGTTACAGAAACCTGGTTATAGCAGGATTACTGTGTCAGTTTAAATGAATCAACACCCCCCGAGACATACCAACTCTCAGAATCCTCGAAGCACAGGCCGAGGAGGAGGAGTGGCAGCAATCTTTCAGTCTAGCTTATCTTCTTTTTTCTTTTTTTTATCTGATTTAGAACTCAGTTCTGATGAAATAATTATTGTAGGCAATTTTAATATCCCTGCAGATGCTGAAAATAACAGTTTCTCTCAAAATGTAAATATCTTAATATATGGTATACAAAGTGAACATTTAACAGTATTTCCTGAAAATCCTCTGTTGTCTGCCCATTTGTTGATAACATTTAATTTTACAGTAATAGATTATAAAGCACTAGACAATAAATTTCATGTCTTTTTGAAACTGCTGTAACTAAGTTTAAGGAAGTGATTCCTCCAGCCGAGTACTTTTTGCTCATTCATTTTCAAAACATATTTTCAAAACATATGGAAAAACAAAAAACGATATTGGTCATTAGTTTTTTGTTTTCAACCTGGATATTAAAAAATGAAAAGGATTTTTTTTTTCATTTTAATTTCACACTCCAAATACATATAATTGATTTTCTTCCCTTTAAAATCAAAACATAAATTCACAAAGAATGATAAACTGAAAAATATATAAAAATAGTTGGATAAAATTTTAACCATTAGAGAAAACATTTTCAGAGGTGTCTCACAGATGTAACATTAAATACAGCAACTCTAATAACTGCAGATATTTACTTAGGCTCTTACTCCTATAAATCTTTCTGAGTTCATTTCAATAATGTGTTCCTCTAAGCCAGGGCTCATCAACTACATCTGTCCAAGGGCCAGAATTTTTCTCAGCAGACACTGTGAGGGCCAGATGCTCTCGTAAAGTAAAATAAAATTAATATTGTATCCTAAGTAATACATTATTATTTAATATATCAATTTTCTATTCAAATTCATACTATTTTTAATGATGTGATGTGCAAGTTTTACACTTACATGTTCTTCTCTATGTTGATGGTTGTTATGGAAACATCACAATTGTGTGCAGTTCACATTATAGATTTATTGAGCACGGGAAACAATAAAATGTTAAATGAGAGCAACGAGTTTATCTCTGCACAGTCTAATTTTCAGAAGTTATTTTTGTTGTTTGTTTCTTTAAATGAATATATGAATATATGAAGACTTCAGATGCAAAAGCCTTTAAATCTGCTAGGACACTTTTATTTTAAAGAAGCTTTTTTTTTTTTTTATCTGGATCTTATGGCAGAGTTCAGTAAATTCATTTACAGGCAATGGTGAGGTGCCTTTTTTCAAAAATGTAAATATAGTAATTTACCTACTTTTTAACAAATATTTTGTTTTGTGCCAAAGCCAGCAAAATCTTCAGTCTGTCCTCTGCCCAGCGTGAACGAAGGCAAGTGCTCGAACCGTTCATCATCTCTCCCACCGCGAAGGCACTCGGTGCTCAGCCGAAAAACGGGTTCCGCTCCAGCACCGCAAGCTAGCTGGTCTGGAACCGAGAACGTATGATGCAAGCAGCAGAAGGGCGTGACTCTGCCATCTCTACGTAAAGTTTTCTACCGCTGTTTCACTGCATGGTGTGTATTACATGAGAAAAGCGATGCAATTTTCATGGCTGTGAATTAGGTTGGGCTCTAAGGCTGAACTTGCTGCTTTCTATCAGTTCATATCACAGATAAAAGAACACAAAGTGCGTACTTGTCTTGCTCTAATCGCTGTCTGTGTTTCCCTCTGTGCTGCACACAGATGCTGCAGTAGTTTGGTTTGGATCGTAAAATATGTTTGCAGTACAACAGCGTGTTATCCCATGTTTGTGCTCTTCAGCTTCCGTGTCCAGAAGTGGATCCGCCCAAACTCATACGTAAAGGATCGGCTCACAAAGCGGGATGGAAACGCAGGCCCGTCCACTGTAACCAGCAGGAGCACCGGCACCTCGTCAGTGGATACTAGGCCACAGGGTTGGTGACAACCAAGAGAAGCATATGAGGGGCTGTGACCAGCCCCACCCGCATGCAGGTACACGTCCAGCCATTGAGCCACATAACCCATCTGGTCCCCCGGGAGCAGACCGTGTGAAAGACCCTAACAGCAAAGGAGACAGGAGCCCCGCGCAGGCTGGGGAGTACGCTCAGCAGCCAGTAACGATCCTTCTGCAGGTTCACCGACAGAAATCTCATTATGACTTTTACTTCCTTTAGTTAGACAAGTTAGATCGCTAAACATTTTTTTGACACATAACAAGGCTAGACTCACCTTAAACTGTGTTTCCAATCTGATCACCACCAACAAAAGCCGGCTCCTCAGTTGTCACATGGTCTGATTTTGCATTCTGATTGGTTCTAAGAACACAAAGGTTTTGGGAAGTGGCGTTTTGAGGCCTTTGATTATTCAGACTAGTCAGGGACGGGTATTTAACGGGTTATAATGTGACCTGATTGAATGGCGTATAGTACATGTGGAAAGGATTCCAAAAATATCATTATCTCAGCTTTTGCATCTGAAAACTTCATATTTTGTTCTCCTTGCTAGGCTAGTCTTGATTTCCGTAACATTCAGGGGGCAGGATAAAAATCTGGGGCAGGCGATGTGGCCTGAGGGCCGCCAGTTGGCATTCACTGCTCTAAGCCATCAATGTGCCTTTTAGACCCCATTCCTACAAGACTGCTCAAAGAAGTATCACAATAGATCAACGCTTCAATTTTAAATGTGATTAATCTATCTGCATTAACACACTACCTACCACAGGCTTTTAAGGTGGTGGCAATTAAACCATTACTTAAAAAACCCTTACTTAATCCAGGTGTCTTGGCTAACTACAGTATGTGTCTTAGCTAACTATAGACAATTTCTAACCTTCCTTTCATTAAAAAAAAATCTTGCAAGTGTAGTTGTCAAACAGTTAAATCATCACTTGCAAAGGCATGGTTGATTTGAAGAGTTTCAGTCAGGATTTAGAGTGCATCATAGCACAGAAACAGCACTAGGTAAGGTTACAAATGATCTCCTCATATATGTATCTGATAGACTCCAATTTGCTCATGTAAAAAGGGAATCTTCCTCACATGCAAATGTTAGTCACAGAGTTCTGCAGGGTTCTGTGCTGAAACCACTTGTATTTACACTATACATGCTTCCCTTGGGCAATATTATTAGAAAACACTGCATACATTTTCGTTGCTATGGGTGCTATATAAATATAAGTGAATTAAAGCAATGCTGAGAAGAGAGGTGACAGTCAGTCAGCAACAGTATGGCTTCATTCCAAGAAGCCATACTGTCGTATGTTGTATGGCAGTACAGATATGACATTGGCTTTGAGAGTGTTGATGAAGCAGTACAGAGATGGTCAGAAGGAGCTGCACTGTGTCTTCATGGATCGAGGGAAAATGTATGATAGGGTGCCAAGAGAAGAGCTGTGGTACTCCATGAGGAAGTCAGGAGTGGCAGAGAAGTATGTGAGGCTGGTGCAGGACATGTATGAAGACAGTGAGACAGCCAGGAGTCTCTGTAGACTATGATGTTTGCAGACAACACTGTGATCTGCAGTGAGAATAGGGAGCAAGAGAAGAAGTGCACAAAACTGTGCAAAAAGTCCAGTCATGAAACTTCCTTGCTACTAAATATTCCACAGACAGTTGTTAATGGTGTAGCAACAAAGTGGAAGCAACTGGAAATGACAGCAACTCAGTCACAAAAAAAAAAAAAAATCACAAAGCGGGGTCAGCAGATGCTGAGGCACTGTGTGCAGAGGGTATCAGCTTTCTGCAGAATCGATTGCTACACACCTCCCAACTTCACTGGCCTTCAGATTAGCTGAAGAACAGTGCATAAAGAGCTTCATGGAATGGGTTTCCATGGCCGAGCAGCGGCAACAGGCCTTACATCACCAAGTGTAATGCAAAGCGTTACATCCAGTGGTGTAAAGCACGGTGGTACTGAACTCTAGAGCAGTGGAGACATGATCACTGAAGTGACAAATCACACTTCTCCATCTGACAATCCAGTGGACGAGTCTGGGTTTGGTGGTTGCCAGAAGAACGGTACTCGTCTGACTGCATTGTGCCAAGTGTAAAGTTTGGTGCGGGGGGGGGGGTATGGTGTGGGTTTTTTTATCCAGGAGTCAGGCACAAATAATGGGAGGCAGCACCATATACCATATGCCACAGGAATTTTATTATCTGTGATGCTTTTAATCATTATCAACCATGACGAGCAACTGAGCCAACTGAGTCTGGATGTAACTGACAGCATTTCTTATCTTGAGGGTGTTCGGTATGTATCAGACTTGTCTGTACACGCACAGAGAGGTGTGTGGAACAGGTGAGATTCATCACTGTTCACTTGGCAGCAATTCCCACCTGACCACTTAGAACTTAGATAAGAGTGATGAGTGGTCTCCTAAAACCTTAACTTCACTCCACATTGCTGTAACATTGGCTTTTGCCTACCAATTCAGTAAGCACCAACAATTAGCAACTAAAAGTCTAACCTAAAAGGAAGACGGCACAGACATGAACTCCAGTCTTCACACTACAAAGTGCTCTTTGCATGGTTCTCTGTTTCTGTGGACACTGTGGTAACCCGTTCTTGGTTTCTGTGCCTAATGGAAGGATCAGTGGTGAAATCCTAAAAGAAACACTGATGAAGACTGATACTGACATCAGAGACTGCAGCACTGCCAGCAAACACACACAAACCTGAACCAGTATCATAAACTGTGACAACAACAAGAGCAACTGTGTAGATGTGATTAAACCATCTGTTCACCAGTTTGTCGCAGCACAGGACACGCATGCTTTCACGAACACGCATCAAAACTGAATCCTATTTATTATTAAGTCCATTAGCATGACTGACATGAAGGATAGCAGAAGTGAGCAGCTGCACTAGCATCTTCCCAAGTGTGACAAAACACTTTTGAGGTTTACAGGTCTTCTCCTTTTGTGTCTTCATAAACAACATGCCAAACTGGAGAAGAGAAGCCAATCTTTTGCACTGCCGCATCTTCACCAGTGGTAATGATGGACTACAAAGCCCACTTCGACAGACAGGATGGGAGCAGAGCTTTTGATGTGTGTGGACTCGGCTCAAGTCTTACTCCTACGGGCCACACCAAACTGAGCTCCAGCCTGCTGCTCTCGCTTATATGGCCCAGTGGTGACTGGGAAAAGCCTGATGGAATCTATGTACGAGTATGAGTACGAGCAGGGTTTGCCTGTCAAGCTGCCACTCAGAGCGGTCGCTGTGCAGGCTGACAGCTAGCTGAGCGCTTCAGTGTTTTCATTCAGGATGAACGTCACTCACTGGCTGCAGTCACACTATCTCCAGGGCATCAATCTCCTGGCAGCTTAACAGACATGCAAACAATTCCTGATGTTCATACACGCACACTTGGTGAGACATGGCGAAATAGGAACGCACTACCTAGGGTTAGAACAGTCAGCTATTTTATCAAGTTTAATTCTGCTAAATCTCAGTTCAAATTTGCAATCTGAGACACCTCACAGAACATAAAAACAAAGACAAAAGCTACTACAGTAATGCATTTAAAACCCAGGTGTATTACATTAACCATATGAGGTCGACGGACGCGCCAGACTTCAAACTACGTACCAGTTCTTAAATTGTTCTTAAATTGTGTTTACGCCGTGCTTTTTCCTGTACATTGTCCTCACATTCAATGTGCATTTTGTGCAGGAAGAAACAGCAAAAACAGGATATTTACTGGCAGGAAGTGTTTATAATAAATACATTTAAAAAACTCAAGAATTCATGACGTGAATTCATCCCGTCTCCTATTGGTGAAAAAATGCAACACATCAACCAATCAGAAAATTATACAGCAACATGTGGCATTTGATTGCTGAGGAACAGGTAGAAAGGTGGTGAAAGACAGAGCATACTGATGGAAGGTTGTGTTAACACAGTATGTCCAAATCAAAAAATAACTGTACAGTCACACACACGAGGTTGTGCTGAAAAAAATGACACCAACAGAAACAAGGTAAACAGTTTTTAGGGTGAACGATAAAGATAAAATCAAAAGTAGCCAAAAACGGTCAATTACACCGCAGACACCAGAGGGTTAACACAGCACCTCCACTGGTTTCACACGGTTCTTAGTAGAGACACACACACACACACACACGCAGCACACTGCAGCTCCTACCTCATCTAGTTCAGAGATGTAGACAGGCTTCTCTTCAAAGCCAATAGGCATGGGCTCATTTGGCGGAATCTCCACCTCTTCATAAATCTTACAGTTCTCTCTGCGGATTCCCTCGGGGAGCAGCATCTGTATGTTATCCACAAAAAGAAGTGAAAAAGGAAAAAAAACATCTCAAAGACATACTCTCAACACTGGATGGAAATTCAGAGTTGTAAATTGCACCTCATCAACTCTGAACACAATAAATATGAAGCAATACGTTTAATTGTCCATTTGAAAAAATGCAGCAAATGACAATTTTTGGTATACCGATATTTGTCAGTGGTGCTCTGGTTTGGTTTGCGCTATGAGCAAAGTGTGCTCTTTGGTTATTTTGGATGACTCAGGAGTAAAGTGGGACAGATAGATAATAGAAAGCAGCCTGGGTTCATGCTAAACAACACAGCAAAAGAGACTGCATGTATCTACTTTAGCAGAGCAGCACGGGGGCTGTAGGGCCTGTAGCATGTTCCCCCCTTTGTCTTTTGCTCAGCTGTGTGTCACATAACTACTTATCAGCACCAGCCATAACTTAACCAGATGTATTTATTAATCTTTTAAGAATGGGTCTGTTTAAACTAAGCACAGAAAGTAAGGAAATTTATGTTTGGTTGATTATTTCTTTGTTGTATGTTGGCAATAAATTTTCTACTGTTGGAAAGCCTGTTCACTTCCCCTTAAATAGAGCCACATTTGTAAGGACAATGCATTTGTGGGTTGAGATCTGTGCATGCGTCCATGAAAAACTTGCCAAATCTGATTCTTCTTAAGACTTGTTTTGAGCTTCTGCTAGTCCAGGTACTGACAATCAGGCTTGTCAACATTGGAGGCAATCTCAGTGCAGACAGATATTATATAGATGAGATTCTGCAAACAGTGGCAATCCCATTGACTGTTCTGTCCCACAGTCTGGGACAGAGTGCTATCTTTCAAGAGGACGCCCTCCAACACAGAGCGGGCTATATCAGAGACTACCTCCAGGATTTAGGAGTGGAGAGGATGGAATGGCCCGCCTGTAGTCCTGAGTTCAACCCCAGTGAACCCTGGGATCAGCTTGGGCACGCTGTTTGTGCCAGAGTGACCAACACAACCACATTGGCTGATTGCGACAGACGGTAGTTGAAGGATAGGATGCCGTCCCGCGGAAGTGGGTGGCCCTGCTGGTGACCAGCATGAGGAGGAGGTGCCGGGCTGCTGTGGCTGTGTGTGGTTCTTCCACATGCTGCTGAGACCCCCGCTTGTTAAATAAATTAACTGTTAAATTGTCAGTATGTCTTGTTCGTTTCAATCATCCAGTCCATTAAATGACACCAAACGAGAGTGAGCAGTAGAACCAGCTGTTTGGAAGAAGATTTGGTAAGTTTTTCATGGGTGCAGCCCACATACTCAACTCTGCTGCTCAACCCAACAATGCATTTTCCTTACTAACGTGGCTCCATTTATTGGCTAGCTGTCGTGGGCGGCATGCCCTTTTGCAGCCTGTAACTCCCAGCGTATTGCTGCCAACATGACTGGGCAAGCACACTCTGCATTACTGTAATTACATGAAAAATCCAAATGGTTTCTGAAAGAAATAACAAATTTCCTCACTTTTTGTGCTAAATTTAGAATTTACAAAAAATATCAAACTGAATATTACATAAAACAGATAAAGCAAAAACATATACAGTCATTCCGTATAAAATCAGTCAAATATGAGAAAAGATCCCACTTGACCACCTCAGTTGATTTTTCTGTACAATAACTTTGCATATCTAATGAAGCTAAATGCAAAATTCTACCTTTATTCTGAGTTACAAGCTTTGAAGTACATGGAGCTGGGCTGAAATTAGGTATTCAAGCGGCCTCATTTTCCCCAACATTTCTGAAACCTCAAAGTCTTTCGTACGGGAGCTGGTTTTAAAAAAACATTTCAAGCTCTGTTCAAAACTGCAATCAAATCAATTTTACATCCCCGCCAAGTATCACATGAAAGGGAGATAAATATTGCAATTACTGAACAGAATAATTTGACCAACAACGTGGGACACAGCAGTTTAAACAGCCACAAACAAAAACAAGCACTGGTACCCTGGATTTTTCTGTTTCTGACAACTCTCAGGGTTAGGGTTATGGGAACCATTTAAAGACTGATATCATCATATGGAAGAGACATCCGGCCAAAACAAGTTCTATCATATGAAAGGTTTCCTGTTGACCTACATTTTGATGCCTGGCTGATCTTCTAGCCATCATTTCTTCCAGGTCAAAACAGGTAACTCTTATACATACTATTATATAGTACAGCCTGCAACTAAAGCCATAAGCACACATATTATTATAAAGTGTTACCTAATTTTCTCATGTACACATTAATCCATTTGTTTCTTTAAAGAGCAGGAGTAGCCTGACACTGAAATTAAGAACCAATTTTTCTGCTGCTGCATGATGTAGGAACAGATCAAAAGCCACATTAATACAGCATGGGACAGCTTTCGATAATGGTAAAAAGAAGTGTGCCAGCGCTGTGGTCACAGCTTCATTTTCACTGAGCCACGGTGTTCCCCATAGTTCTGTGATTTGTTCAGCAACCTGACAGCCACTACAGTGATTCTGCACTGACACAGGCTAAGATGCTGTTAGAGCCATCTCCCACAGTGTAAAATGCAATGAACCAGCAAGAATGATGTTATCACACAATGTTAAGGTGGGATTAACCCCGGTGCAGAGATAAATGATTTAACCTTCCTCTGGAACAGAGTTATAAAAAAACTAAGAGCAGAGCCGGGCATGCGCATTTCAAACGCTCCTACCGTGTTATCAAAGTCAAAGAGCACCCTGCATGATAAAAAGTAGACTGACAGTTATGTGAGCCTCACCCTGGCCCCTCCCACAAACGCAGGCGTCTTTGTGGCTTCCGCGTAGCTGTCGTAGACATTAGGATACCGGATGCGTTCGTACACCCGTTCCCTGCTCAGGACAGGTTCACATCGTGCAGTCAGCAGGGCCTGCTCCCTAAATGAATGCAAAAGACACACGAAGCAATAAGAAAGGGAAAGCAAACAAACACTGCTTCTCACACTAAAGTTTTACACAGATAATTTCACCATGCTTACAGCGGAACCACAAAAAGTGGCAAGTTACATCTGCTGCCACTTGGAGTAACCCTCATCTGCCTCCACATTTCTGCTCTGGAAATAAAGTGCCTATGATGGATGATTCAAATGAAAAGGCAAAGGCATTATGTTCCCTCCTAAAGTGGCTTACCTCTCTACTAATCTTTTTCTTCACACTGTGCTGGATTTGGCCATGCTAAATTTTTAATTAAACAGATCACTACCCTTTTTTTTTTCACCCTCCAAAATTAAACTTTCAGAACAATCTCCTACCTAATAAATAAATAAATAAATCAAAGATGTGACAAGCTGCAAAGTCACTTTCCTTTTGGGTTTTTTGTAAAACTGCCGGTAAGATGTCGTGAAAAATGCAGGAGCCTGTCAGTTGTGTTGCAGATGCCTGAGAGCACAGACGGAGATGGACAACAAAGACAGAACAAAGACCAAAAAAAACACACTGAGATAAGGTTTGCACAGATGACATACCGCTGGGCTCGCATCTCTCTGGGATCAAAGGTCAGCGAGAGCATCTGTGGAGTCGCCCTCGTCGGCTCCTCTGGCCCTCTTCCTCTCCTTCTTCTCCTCCCTTCGGTACATCTTCATCATCTGTTTCTCCTGCTCTGAATGGATGGTTACCTGGCACCCATAGGTGGGGGGTTTCATCACTTCACCACTGGCTCTTAGGTTGACGTCTGAAGGAAATACACGCACGCACGCACACACACACGCACACACACACACACAGAGTAAATAAAGAGATTCACAGTTTAGCATCAATTCTTGGAGCATGCTGAAGTCAGGTGCAGACATATTTGGCATTGCATGGGTTAAGGTTCCCCACTGCAGTCTCCCTGTTTGAGACACAACAGCTCAATACAAGGCAGAATTGTTCTTGAAAGCAGACAAGATCTCATGATTGCACCATGGGCCAGGCTGATTGACTGAATGATTTCTTTTTTATCTCACCTAGTGGCTCTACCTGGTGCACAGCTTCCCTCTCTAACAGCCCCCCTCTTTCCTGTCATTCTCACCCTCCCTCCCATTACTTCTCCAGCTCCCACCCCCTTTAAATCTTTCATCCTCTATGCACCAATTCCTCTGTCTAAACATTCCCCGTCCTTTAGTTTTCCTCTCTCTGGGAGCGATTGTGCCTCGTTATAAGTCTCCAACAGTGACTGCCTCCAGAGTTCCCGGAGTCTCATTTGCCAGGCAATCACAGTGCTATAATTGTGGTGAAGAGCATCAGCAAGACAGATCATATTTGTGTACAAGGTAGTTTCAAGGTGTTTTTACACGTGTGAAACAGTGGTGTGTATAATTATTATCACTTTGTTAGAGTCATCTTATAGCAGCTCTTACAATGCATGCTTTCACTGGCTGTACTGAAAGAGATTAATAGCTGGATGGGTAAAAATGTTCTAAAACTAAATGAGAGAAATAAACGAGCTTCTAATAGAACCTAAAATAGCAAAACGAAACTATTCATAGGTCTGCGCTCTAAGTCAAAAGGATAAAATACAAATGATAAGCTTATTTAAAATTCAATTCTCTCAACAAGGTCATTGAAACTGCTTAGAAACACTGTCGATCTTTTCATCACATTTGTACCTCAAGTCTTTAGACTATTGGAACCATATATTTACTAAATTACTTAAAAAGCCTATAAGAACTGTTTAAGTTTAGTCTTCACTAAGGCACCAAAGACTACCATACATCGTTGAGCTCTACATGCCCTTGTTTCACCCTCTAAATCTGCAGCATTCGATGGCTTTAGGGTCCAAGCCCGATCTCTAAGGACCTCCATTGCTTTTCTTTTAAATGCATCTCCCGTGTCCCAGCATGGAGACGGTGTTCTGTTTTCACAGTGAGAGATTATCAGAATCAGTAATCTCCCTCTTTGTTTTTGCTCAGCGTTTCCCCCGGCTGTTTTAAATTACACCAGTGCTTAGCTTCAGTGTTTTAAAACATGATGCTGACTGACAAATATCTACAACTAACTGACTAATACAACATCTGATCAGCTATGAAAAAAAAAGACTTAACGCTTAACTATTAGCGTGTAAATGAAAGCACCTCCGGAGGTGTGGCGGTGGTTAGCACTGGACGCTCACACCAAAAACGTTCCCAGTTTAGATCTCCCGGTCAGCTAAGGCCTTCCTGGTCAGGTTAAGTTTGCCACGGATGTGAGCTCAATACAGTGCTTGAAGTGCATACAATAAAGCAGTGTATTAATGTATGGTTATGTAAAGTAAAATGTCATCATTTTTATTAAACACATACGCCTTAGTAATGTATCCAGATTCAGCTCAGAGCCAGATGCTTTATCTACTTAATAGCAGCTCTGTGAACGTACAAAAGACCAAGACATTACTGAGACTTCATTGGATATTAGATACTGCTCGGTCATCTGATGTCTAGGTTTATTTTGTGCACATCTTCCCTTCAATATTAACACTATATTAACATAATATTATTCAACTACAAGGAATTAAACATCTCTGCAATCACAAAGTCATAACTGCAGAAATGAAGAGGCTTCAAATCGATCGATTCAAATTCAAGCAGTCACGCCGCCAGGCTTCCTTAGCGTGGAGGATCAGCTGAGTTCTTCTGTTAGCTGTCACAGTGTCAGCTGTGAGCTGAGTTTGTGCCTGAGCTGCAAAGGAAAGCTTCTGTTCTGATCATGGCCTCGGGAAACTGTCTGAAATTCTTGTCAGAGGAACACTGGCATCATCTGCTTTTTAAAGATGTGACACAACCATTTGCTAAGGTACACACAGTTTCCTGCATACTGCGGACACCTACTATACTACATTTGAATTAAAAATACACACTTAATGGCCCAGTCAAGGGCTTTTGTGCACAAAACACACAATGGGAGGCTATTTCTACCTGACTGGAGAGCTGAGGGTATCGCTGAGCATCAGCCCTGTATGTGAATTCTTGCTGCTTTAGAAAACTCTATATAACACAGCTAAGTCTCACAGAGCTGAGTGGAGCTACAAAACTGGTTAGGGTTCTCAGCAGGTTTGTGTGTTCAATAAAGACACAGTACAATTGCTTGTGTTAGTCACGGTGCTGTTTGGAACTGTGACTCGAGCGAAAATATCTGATTTGTAAGTTATGCAGAAATCCAGGTAATTCCAGAGGCATCACAAACAACTGCACACGCCATCTGAAAACTGGATACTGTAACGGCAGCACGCATATCTCCATACATAACCATCATATTCCAGCATATTTACATGGACAGAAAAGCACAAATAACAGGGACAGTAATGTGTATGCAAATGCACTTGGTTAAATCTCCTCTTGCCTCTGTAATTTCTCACCACCTCAGCCACTATGATCTTTACCGGCAGAGAGCGTTGAGAGAACAACATCAGACACCTGCATGTCGCAGAACGCACCTTCTACCGCGAGGCACATCCAGGTTTCCCAAAACCAGGGTAAGAGTAACACAACTTCCTCCTAATGTCAAGCAGAGCTCCACGGCAGCTGATGTACACTTATCACTCTGGCACACACAATATGAATACTCAAACACTGACAAGGGAAAAGAGTCGCATATTAAAGGGACTGATTATTTGAATAAGTAACTAAACAGCTGATTAGTGAAAAACATACATATTACATCACTCATTACCACAAAAAAAGGTTATCTATTCTAGTAATGACTTAAGTTACTAACAACTATGCTGGCAAAAAAAAAAATACATCAACTGCTGAGTGAACCTGAACCTCTGCCATCCTTCTCTCACCTTATTTACTTCCACTTAATGCAGAACACTGACACGACAGGTTTATCAAAGTTAACAGCCCAGCATGCCGTCTTCCTGTGCTGCCGTGTGTACAGATGCTTTCTACTGCCCACAGCAGGTTAAACCAGCCCAGGCTGTGGGAGCTGGACTTTCTTTCTAAAAGTGGTCAAAAATGTTCGGCATGCGTGGCCATCTTGTCTTTATAATGGCCCATCCCACACAGCGCCGCCTCTCTGAGCCACTGAAATGTGGACAGCCACCAGGGAATCTGTGCTTTGATAAACATGCAAGTGCCAAACTGCAAGTTAAAAAGCTAATCAGCAAGAGACAGGCATTCGCACTAAATCCCACTCTTCTTGATGGCATGCAAATAGTGGAAAATTTAATCAGCCTTTTTTTAACCCCTCCTGATTTCAGCCTCAGTCGCCCAGGCAACAGTAATCTCAAAAGCTGTCTGGCAAGGGAAATTTCTGACGCTGATCAGCACTTCTTCACAATTGGCTGAGGTTTGAAACAACATATGGGTGTGACCAAAGCTACGGCGTGTTTGAATAAGTCTGTATTGTTGCACTTACACGTTTGCTGCTGGGACAAAAGTGAGCAGTAACATCCCTCTGTATCACTGGCAAACGCTTACATACACATTTGTCTACTTTGGTATGTGCCATCAAACCCATTATACTGCCAGTGTGCTCGGCAACACATCTCAGTACTGTAGTCTAACCTCTCCTCTAACTTCAAAAAAATCAAGAGCAACAGCTGAAGGTCAGCAGCATTTTCACTGATTTCACTCAGTTGCAGCAGACTTCGTTGCCATCAGTCTAAAAGTTGTCTGTGGATATTTCTTCGAGTTATGTTAGCTTACTTCCTCACTGCTAAGAAACTGTTCTGTTCAACAGAATCTGACCTTCCCAGCGGGTGTAAGCTTGGTGCTAGGAAGACACCAGCCAGATATTTTGGAAGTGTGTACCGGTCCAATCCTGATTTCAAAAGCTGGATAGGATTTTGGTGGCACTACCCACCGAAGATCTACAAAGCTGATCTAATAAAATTCATATCGCTGTTGTTCTGTGTTTATGAGGGGATGTGTCAGCAGGCCCAAGTGCAGTCTGGGAGTATTCTGCTCCTGTTACACCAACTGCTACCTGTGTGTGTGAGAAGAGAGGCACTCGGTGACGAAAGGACAGGTAGAGCGCTTTTCTACTCTACTCTGAGCATTCATTCACATTCATTCACCCTATCACTGCAATACTTCTTCAGAAACGGCAGAGATGGGTTTGTGCAAAGGACCTGTGCGGGGAAGATTTCAAGTGGAAAAGCTGTTGTACTGGGGCAGGCCCACTCTCTCGGCCTCAGAGGTCAGTATCCAGTGGTACGAAGAGCTGTCACGACTGGTGACCGCCTTAAAGTCTTATCTGTAAAAGCCAGTACAGATCAAACTAAATGTAATTTTCCAGACTCTTGAGATGTGAAAGATGAGTGCTGATTACAACATGAGGCAATCTGTGACATCTGCAGAGATAAAGATGCTTGATGGCTTTGTTTTAGTCACGGTAGTATCTTAACATGGACTGGCAGTAAGATGGCCCTCTCTAGTCGGCACCACAATTACTAGTCAGTTAAACTAATTATTCTTATTTCATTGCATACAACAACAGTTGGTTCAAAGATGCTGTGATGCCGCTCTTCACTAATCCTGGCTGCAGTACTGGAGTACTTTAGCACTTTGAAGCGGTTGTATGTTGGCCGTGTAAGACAATATTGAGATAAAACTACCTGACCAAAGCGATGTGTAATCACATTCAGCACAGTTGTGTGGATGTGAGCCTAAATGGAAGGAGGGGTACTGTTGTGAGTACTACTAACATTACATACTTGGCAAAGAAACCTGACATAGTGTCTGTGCAACCTCACAGACGGCACAGAGTGCCATTTCAGACGCATTTAAAACAGGAATTATCAAGTGTAAATATCTGTACGTCCAGTGTTTAACCTCCACCTTTAAACGCTGCTCAGTTCTTTCTCATTTTTAGATTGTCAACTTGTCTGATTTAAAAAAAAAAAAATGTCAGTGCTACCACAGTTACTAAAGTTGGTCACTAGACCATAATTCAAATGATGTAGTCACATTAGGACACAATGCGGTGGAAACAATATTTCTAAATTACCTGTAAAATGTCACAGAAACATAAAAAATGATTTCTGTAGCAACAAAAGTGCCAAAGAGCCTTCATTCATATTTTAGAAGCACTGAGTCTGCCGCCATGACTATTTCACACTGTCTAAAAATACTTTCAGCTGCCAGTGCTAACCCTCAGCCTCCTGGCAGTAGAGTCTTCAGGTGGCACAAATCCCCTTCAAGTGCAAGTTCTAGAACACATAATTACCAGGTCTCAGTAGGTCTTAATGGAGCGCATATGAGCCTGAATCACTTGCGAATGGCTGAGAACCAGGATGTGTTATCACCGTCCAGTGTTTGGACTCTGGTGGCTTTGTTCAGAGTGGGGTGCCATCAGAGTCACCACACTGTGTGGTGTGGTTTCTGCTGGTCTCTTTGTCCTTGTTTAGGTGCCTGGATGCTGACTTTCATTCAGGGGGATTTTGCTGGTGACTTTTTCTAAAAAGAAAAAAATTCTCTCTCATAATGAGTCACGTTCACCACTATTGATTTGGGACAGATCACATGCACGTCCTCACATCTGCATGGATACGGCTTGTAAGCGTAGGCGTAGGCGCAGGCGCGCGCGCGCACACACACACACACACACACACACACACACACACACACACACAAAGGGGGCTGATGATGTATCAAAAGAATACCAGGTGACAGGTATCTCAGGTGATTGCACATGTGGTATTTCAGTTTCCCATCAGTTCCAGCTACATGCCCAGGGTACCTGTCAACATTTTTCTGAGGCCCTAAAAGAAAAACCTTGACCTTGAGGTCAAGATTTGCACTTGTCTGAGGTTTTTAGTAGCTGCGTCTATAATGTGAATTTGAACATCCTAGGTGACATCGTTCTCGAGTTATGGCATTCACAAAGTTGAAAGTTGGCCACCTGCCAGTTGTGTTGACAGTAATACCCCACCAGCCTTTTTAGGTCGGTGGGGTAACTACCAAGATGACCTGGTTGCCATGGGCCTGCCTTACCTGCTGGGTAGCCAGTCCTGTCAGGTGGGATGCTGAGGAGGGAGTCAACAATGGCTGCCCGTCGCTGTAGAAGGGTTGAGATCATCTCCAAGCCCTCTGGGCCTAGCAGTTCGAACAGCTGGAGACAATCAGGGATAGGAGATGAAAATCAGTACCTGCAAACAAGCTTTCTAATTGGAAAATAGCACAAGTATTAGCCTTGTGGGCATCAGTGGAACCTGTACAACAATGTGGTATCCTACTCCTCTCTTCAATATGGGGAGGCATAACTTGTTCTTTCAGCCCCCCCTGGTTTGAAGCTGGCACAGGAGGAAAGTAAAAGAACAGACGCACTCTGATGTCAGGATACCCATCGTCTATTCAGAGGCTCTTTGGTTTTCTCGGTGCTCTCTCATATCTGATCTAAACCTCTTGGTCCCTGTGAATGTTTCATTTGAGTTGAGAGCATGTTGGGAGTCAGTGAAAGGTGAAGCGAGGGGTGGATGGTGGTGGTGGTGGTGGGGGGTTCATCTGCTCAAAGGGACCTCTTTAATGAACTCTGCCCTTGGATTTGACTGATTAGCTGTGGGGTCCTCAAGGACAGAGAGAGACTTTCTCCTTCACATGGCTTACGTGCAGTCTCCATCCTTCAGGCAAACTGTGCCAGAGTCCACATCTGCACAGCTACAGGAGTGACAAGGCCTGTGTCCTGTACTCAGAAACAACTGAAGCATTGCAGGAGCGAGGATCCTGAGACCAACTGCCCAAACAAAAATACACTGGTGATTCGACCCCTGACTCCTCCGATCCTGACGTCAGCGTGTTCGTACATGCAAGTCTGTGTCTGCACAGAACAAAGTGCCATAGAAAGGTGTATGTGAATGGGTGTAGCTCGTGGTGTAAAAGCACTTTGAGCAGAAAAGGGTTTTAGAAGTGCCGCTCCATTTACCAAATGGGTATTAAAAAGCTGCTTTTAAAATGTTTTCCCTACAGCAAAAATTCCAAGCAGCCCATTAAATATGAAAAAGTAATACTAGCTAAAAAGAAAGAGTTACTACTGTGTAATTGTTGGGTTATTATAGGTGCAATGGATAAGTCTCAGCAAAGCTTACAACTCCAAAAAATGGTATTTAGGACAGCCTTAATAAAAAATAAATGGCACTTTTTACATTATATTGCATTACACATTTTTATTGAATTCTATCAGAACTAAATATATTCTTGAAAACTGACAACAAATGTATATTGAATGTATATTTTCATATTTTTTAACTAAGTACAGTGGTGTGAAAACATTCGCCACTATTTAGAATATCTCATGTTCAAGTCTGACGATTCAGAAACATTAAAAAACAAAACGTTCTTCTGTTTAAAGTTAATAAGAAATCTGTAGCTTCTGAAGTATTAGTTCAGCATTCAAATGAAGCAGATGGGTGGAACTCCAGATGCTGACTCCTTTGTACAAAATATCAAATTTCATTGAGTTGTATGCTCCCACTGAAGCAGTGTTTAGATGAGACTCAGGCGGGTCTGATGGACTCATCGGAGGCTACCAACACAGAGCTGCTGACCAAGTAGTATTACTGCATAGCAGAAGCAGGCGACATCGGAACAGCGTGAAAGTGTCAGAAGCTAATTGTTCTTCTGAGAAAAGAGTGGCTTCCTCAGCATCAAATCGTGGCTAGGTTGAAGGGCGGGAAAGCACGGGATACTTTGTGGAGACTGGATCAGTCGTATCCGAAGCACGAACAGGCAGACCAAAAGTGAAAACACCATCAGAGGATCAATACATCAAACTTTACTCACAGAAATAGAAAAGCAACTGTATCAAAAATTCTTGATCACAGACAGAATTTGGCAAATAAAAAACTAGACTCCAGTCAGCTAAGGTCCTGTCAGCAGAAGCCTGTGATGAAGGAGAAACAGGGAAGAAACTTCGGGGCTAAGACACAGCAGCATTTCTTACTAGATAATGAGGGGAGAGGGGCATGTACTGATCAATCAGCATAAAAAAAGAAATAGAAAGGAAAAAAGGGGGTGGATATACAGTGGTGTGAAAAAGTGTTTGCCCCCTTCCTCATTTCCTGTTTTTTTGCATGTTTGTCACACTTAAGTGTTTCGGAACATCAAACCAATTTAAACAATAGTCAAGGACAACACAAGTAAACACAAAATGCAATTTGTAAATGAAGGTGTTTATTATTAAAGGTGAAAAAAAATCCAAACCATCATGGCCCTGTGTGAAAAAGTGATTGCCCCCTAAACCTAATAACTGGTTGGGCCACCCTTAGCAGCAACAACTGCAACCAAGCGTTTGCGATAACTTGCAATGAGGCTTTTACAGCGTTCTGGAGGAATTTTGGCCCACTCATCTTTGCAGAATTGTCCTAATTCAGTTACATTAGAGGGTTTTCGAGCATGAACGGCCTTTTTAAGGTCATACCACAACATCTCAATAGGATTCAGGTCAGGACTTTGGCTAGGCCACTCCAAAGTCTTCATTTTGTTTTTCTTCAGCCATTCAGTGGTGGACTTGCTGGTGTGTTTAGGATCATTGTCCTGCTGCAGAACCCAAGTTCGTTTCAGCTCGAGTACACGAACAGATGGTCGGACATTCTCCTTCAGGATCTCTTGGTAGACAGCAGAATTCATAGTTCCATTTATCACAGCAAGTCTTCCAGGTCCTGACGCAGCAAAACAGCCCCAGACCATCACACTACCACCACCATATTTTACTGTTGGTATAATGTTCTTTTTCTGAAATGCAGTGTTCCTTTTACGCCAGATGTAATGGGACACACACCTTCCAAAGAGTTCCACTTTTGTCTCATCGGTCCACAGAATGTTTTCCCAAAAGTCTTGGGGATCATCAAGATGTGTTTTGGAAAAATTGAGACGAGCTTTAATGTTCTTTTTGCTCAGCAGTGGTTTTCTCCTTGGAACTCTGCCATGCAGGCCATTTTTGCCCAGTCTTTTTCTGATGGTGGAGGCATGAACGCTGACCTTAACTGAGGCAAGTGAGGCCTGCAGTTCTTTGGACGTTGTTGTGGGGTCTTTTGTGACCTCTTGGATGAGTCGTCGCTGCGCTCTTGGGGTAATTTTGGGCGGCCGGCCACTCCTGGGAAGGTTCACCACTGTTCCATGTCTTCGCCATTTGTGGATAATGGCTCTCACTGTGGTTCGCTGGATTCCCAAAGCTTTGGAAATGGCTTTATAACCCTTTCCAGACTGATATATCTCAATATACTTTCTTTCTCAATTGTTCCTGAATTTCTTTGGATCTCGGCATGATGTGTAGCTTTTAAGGATCTTCTGGTGGACCTTACTGTGTCAGGCAGCTCCTATTTAAGTGATGTCTTGATTGAGAACAGGTGTGGCAATAATCAGGCCTGGGTGTGGCTAGAGAAATTGAACTCAGGTGTGAAAAACCACAGTTATAGTATGTTTTAACAAGGGGGGCAATCACTTTTTCACACAGGGCCATGATGGTTTGGATTTTTTTTCACCTTTAATAATAAACACCTTCATTTACAAATTGCATTTTGTGTTTACTTGTGTTGTCCTTGACTATTGTTTAAATTGGTTTGATGTTCCGAAACACTTAAGTGTGACAAACATGCAAAAAAACAGGAAATAGAGGAAGGGGGCAAACACTTTTTCACACCACTGTAGGTAAACTGACACAAGAGCGATTAATATGAATGAACAATAATTTAAACACAGTAAGAAATGGTGGTGGGAATTCCCAAGTCTGGGTATTCACCAGCAGTGGATCGACTCCACCCTGATAAATGAGAGGCGGGACCCCGTGCTCCGCCCTCAGGTTTGATCTTTGTGGGGAAGGATTCAAAGTAGAATAGAATAACGAGCCCAGACGACATCAGGCTATGGATTAGTACATTTCAATCTTGGAAAAGGCTCAAATATAACAATACACAGCCCAACTACTAAAATGTGTTGCAACAAAAAGGCTGGTCATGATTTTGGAATTTCCCAAAAGCTAATAAATTATGTAAAACAAAAATCGATAGTTCATGCTACATTTCTCATTAAAACGATATCATTTCCCTTTGTGTTAGTCTGAGCAACTATGCACCGCTCTCTGTGTAACTAGCTGTTACCACCAGAAGATGACAGCAGTGCCTCCAGAGGCTGTTTATTAATGGCTGAAAGAAAGTTTTGAAGAAGAGAACAGAACCTATGAAATTATAAACTTAATAAAGGGCATAGAAATTTTACCATGGAGGCATTTCCTCTTTGCCCGAAGGAACCCGACCCTGCTGAACCCACAGTGCAAAACTCCCTTCACAATCAAGTGGTGTACGTAACCAAATGGCCTTCCAGCACCACTGCTCCCTCCTGTACTCAGCAGCCACCACGAAATGTTCAGCAATCCAAGGTCATCAATCAGAAACAGTAAGAACTGTGTCTGTCTCCATTGTTAAGCTTCAATAGCACAGAGTGCACAGCCTTTAAACTTTAGTGTTGACTCTGGAGTCACACAGAGGTGGATGCATAGAGAGCCTGCAGGTGCACTCTCACAGTGTGCGTCTCTCTCCACCCTCACACTCACACACTCACACACACACACACACACACACACACACACACTCACACAGCAGTCTACACCTAAAGATGTCAGTGGGAAAGTTGGTTTCCAAATGTCAACTACGTGAGAAACATTGGAACCGGCTAAAGTTGCACAATTCTGACTCTGTGGTAAATTGATAGAAAGGCTGGGGGGGGGGGGGCAGAGAGAGTGACTGCTGCCGGATGGACAAGATAAAAATCTGTGGCTGAAAATCCACAGGGACACAATGATGGAAGTTTCCTGATTCATATGTAAATGTGAAGAACAGCAAGTTAGAGGGTGAGAAACAGAGGCTCACAATGAGCACCCAGAGCCTGACCTTTAAACGCTTGCTGTCTTTGCTTCATACAGGAAGATGTTGGGGCAGATCCAAACAAAAGCAGCAGCTGAGCTTCTCTTAGTTTACTCTTACAGAATCCTGTACTTCCTGGAAAGAGTTCAACCCCCTCTAAGTGTCATTAGGGAGCAGATAAGACCAAATCCCCAGTGTTCTTGTTAGCTTCTTTATCTGTCACATTCAAAAACTGCACAAAACATGCATTTCTTTTTCAAGGTGCAGACTGTCAGAGTTCTCTCACACAAAAGCAAATACTGAACATATACACCAGTGTTTGGATATGCACACATCTTTCAGGGCAGGTGTTTCAGGACGCTTCTGAAGGTTTACTTCAAAAATATAAAATACAAATAAAATCCCCATGTTCTACAGAGTTCACTGAAACACACAACAGTTGCCGTTTAGACTGAGGTGGAGTTGACAGTGCAACTTAACTAGAAATGAATGCAAATGACATGATTGTATCCCATTAATTAGATTCAAAGTCATTACAATCCCATTTAGCTGTCACTAAAACATTTCACTTTCACCTTGGACAGAGCATGAACATAAGGTATAAGCTCAACCTATATATCACTTATCACTCGACATTATTGAGAAATTAAGTTTTTAAAGAATGTTTGTCTTAATTACTTCTATTTATACGGCACTTTTCAAAAAAGAGTTACAAAGTGTTTCACAATTTGATTGAGAGCCATACTTAAGTATAAATGTAAAAACGAGGCACCCCCCCCCCGCACCCCCAGGAGGCCGGCCCCACCGGCACGAGCCGAGAGCAGCCCCCAGACCCGCCCACCCCATCCTCCCACCCAGAGTGGTTGGGGTGATGTGTTAGGTGAATGTGAATGTATTTAATAGGAGGAATGCGTATGACTGTGTAGTACCAGTGTTAAGTGAAAGATAGTTAGCAGCCATCCAGTTCTTTATAGCCTCAATACAGTTCTGAAGAATACTGTAGAAAAGAACATATATAGCTGAATATCATCAGCATAACAATGATAGAAGACCTTTAAACATGTCCAAAATGTCTCTGAGACGTAATAAATACAGAGTAAACAAAATAGGTCCCAGGACAGAACCTTGGGGCACGCTGCAGGACAAAGTTGCAGATGAGGATGCAAAACTGTCAGCAGCAACTAAGAAACTTGTGTCTGAGAGGTAAGAGAAAAAACAATCTAAGGCTGACCCAGAGATGCCCACTGTGATGGTTGCCTGCAACCACACAAGTGAAAGACTGTTACTTACCTCCTGCACCAGTTCCTTCATTGTTTGAGCAAAAGGATGCAGAGGGTGGAGCTGGTTTAAGTGCAGAGGCCAACCAAGTGGACTTAACCATCTGTTGTAACCACATGGGGGGAATGAGTTCTTTTTGTTTTGTTTTTTCAAATGTAGGTACACTCTGGTTCCCCCTGTGGCATTTAAAATGGTTTATTCTATTACTATATAGGTTGAGCTGTCTCTCATTTGGGAGGTCAGTTAGTTGAGTTCTGTTAAATATGGTTTCTGAAAATTTTGTTTAGTTGACCTCTTTTATGGGCCCATTGATTTTTAACAATTGTTTGTTCTCATAATATTTTTGCCTTTTTAGGGGTATAATAAAGCCCACAATTTAAAAAATACCCCTGTGCCTGTTTTTTGCCAGCTCGGTCCCTCATACCCACCCATGTCAATTAACCTGTCAGTTAAAATGTTATGATCTACTGTGTCAAACACTGCCTGTTAAGTGCAGGAGTACAAGAACAGCGTATTCACCTGCATCACTTTTCATTAAAGTATAGTTAGACACTCTAAGAAGAGCAGTTTCAGTAGAGCGCAGGTGACGAAATCCAGACTGAAATTTATGGAGTACGTTATATTTAGCTAAAATAACATGTAGCAGTTTGGCCACAACTTTTTCTAAGATTTTTGCTATAAAAGGTCATTTTGAAATTGGTCTAAACTTGTGAGGAAGTGAAGGCTCAGCATTAGGCTTTTTTAATAGGGGATGAATAACAGCCTGTTTAGAATATCAGAGGACAGAGCCAGTAACCAGTGACCTGTTAATTATTAACACACATGGCCCAGTGCTGCAGAAAACCCTCTTAAATAGAAATGTGGGTAAAACATCGATTGAGCAAGAATAGGGTTTTATGCCATCAACCACATTTGTGAGATCCTTTAATGATATTAGTGAAAAGTTCTCCAGGATTGAAGGCCGAGCGTGAAGTAAGCCAAAAGAAGATACAGAGGGATTTATGTTAGCTCTGATATTAAGTTTCCCAATAAAAAGGATAACAGTCTTCATTAGACTGAATGGCTGTAGTAGGAGAAGCAGGTGTAACAATCTGTTTGATTGTGTCAGATAGCATTTTTGGATTTCGTCTCCTGTTAGAAATCAGCCAAGAGCAATAAGCAGCACTTGTATCCTTCACCATGCTATTAAAAGAAAATATAAGTTCCTTTAAGTGAATTAGGTGGACTTGGAGCTTTGTTGTTTTCCACAGACGCTCCACTTTCCCACAGGTTTGTTTCAGAAAGCGAATAGTGATATTCATCCAAGGGACAGATTTACTAGAAGTAGCCTCTCTCATTCTGAAAGGAGAGCTATTCTATCTGAAAACTAGAGGAACTCTGGTGGTTAAAAGAGTGTACTAAAATATTCACATAATTTGAAGTAAAAACCTCCTCACGATTAAAAGGAGCAGCAAAATTTATTTGCAGAAAGGTGATTAAAATGTGTCAACAAAACACATGTGGGACAGAAAATCAAAATTAAGAGACAAATTAAAAAATACACACACATGATGAGAAATAAAAATATCCTCAGAATAAAGAGAATCAATATTTAAAACAAGCAAAATGTGTCCTCTGCTGCGTGTTAGGGCTAGGCACATCTTGGGTCAGATTGATAAATTTTGCAGCATGTTTATCTGAAGTATCATCGACGTGAACGTTAAAACCTCCAATAATAAGGAGTCTTGCTAGTTTAAGTGTGGAGGACAAAAAGTCACTAAATTCCTTCAAGCAGGATGTGCACGGCCTGGGCAGACGGTAGATTAGAAGACAAGAAAATGAATTCTCTCTTCCAACCTTCAAGATCTGCGACTCAAAAGATGAAACAGTTTCCGAGCTCACTCGCTGGCACATAAAGCTGCTCTTGAAAATTGCAGCCAGTCCTCCACCGCGTCCTGAAGAGCGAGCGGAGCTGAACTGTATTTAGTAGGACACAGTTCTATAAGCTTCTGCCAAGTTTCAGTCAGAAGCAGGAAATCCCAATCCTTGGACAGAATATAGCCATTCAAAATGACTTATTTGACTTATTGATGGCGCACATTCACGAGTGCCATCCTGAGAGGCGCTGAAGCTGGGTCTCCTACTGAAGACAGCCGGGGCTAAGAGCGCAGGACTCGTGAAGCTGATCCACTGGAGGGGCTACCACAGCCGCAGGAGAGCCAGGAAAAACTTGATGAAGACAGCACGTCCTCCTGCATAAATTAAGAGGTGGAAAAGAGTCGTAACTCCAGGCACCAGGAGATGCCAGGCTAAACACAGGGGAAGGTCGGTACTTTCCAGCAATTCCCCGCTTCCAAAACCATCGCAGTCTCACCTGGACTCCAGCTCTACACCCCTCTCCCTCTGCCTACGGCCACCAAAGCGCCGGCAGTAAATACATAACCAAACACACAATCAACTACATGATCAAAAATAAGCACATTAGCAGATGTGAACGATGGCGTGGAATTACAGAGAAAAGATTCAGGGAACATTAACCTGTAAAAACGTCTTTTCAGCAGACGTCTGCAGCAAATCACACTCAGCCGACCTGATTGGAACAGCCTGCGGAGACCCTGATTAGAGATCAGAGATGTCGGCTGCAGTAAGGTCTCAATAGGCCTGATATATAAGGAGGGGCCTGTCCATGTAGAGCTTTATATATTAATAACAGGATTTTAAAGTGAATTCTGAATGTTACGGGAAGCCAGTGAAGGGACACAAGAATCAGTGTGATATGAGAATGCAGACTAGTTGTTGTTAGCTTTTTTTACATATGTCTGAGGTGAAGGAATCGAAGACTGGATGGCCGGTGGGTCCATTAACTTCAAAAGTGCTGCCATTTGCAGACTTCCAGCAACAATTACGCAATTCACTGGGTGTGAAGCTCGATTTCTCCGCTTTCAGAAACCGTTTGAATTTTTCCAATAGGACCAACGGTTGCGTAATTGCGGTAATTCAAAATACTTTTGAGCCAACGTCTCTGGGGGTGACACGCTTGGCGTTAACCAGCTGTTCATGGCAAATAAGGGCCTGGTAACAGGTGCGTCAGGGGCGATCACCTGCAGTTAAAGGGTTAAAACTTTAAAACTAAGTTAAAACTAATTCATATCTGAAAAATTTGTTGTTGGCGCAGTCACGTTAGAAAGGAGAGCTGAAAAATCTTGTGCCGTGTGCTCGTTAAAGATGCAAGTGACAACAGTTTTCTTCTGGGAGACAACACTGGCTGTAGAACAGTGCCAGAAATTATACATGTGTGAGCAGACAAGGTCAGACATATGCAAGGAGTTAGAGTTAGCGGTATCATCAAAATGAAGATTAAAGTCACCTACCAAAATGATTTCACAAGGGGGCAGCAGTGCCCTGGTTTAAGCCACGTTTCACTGATACAGAAAATGTCTAAATGTTTAAGAATAAAGGATTTACTAGATAACAATATACTGTAAAAAAGGGCGATAATTTCAGGAGAGAGGCTTCAGAGACAGAGCCTTACACCTCACAGTAATTACCTTATTAATCCTGGTGTGCAAATATGGTCAATATGAGATTTTTGCCATCTGTGCCTTATAATCACAGGAATTATTAACATCAAGATGGCTGGACTTGAGAGTGGAAAACCAGGCGTAGGAGTGGTGTAACAGTGGTTGTGCAGTTACAGCAGATGAAATGCTGTCTAGTAGTGATGGTGGTACCTGTGTACCTGTGATGGTGGAGATTTCCTGGGCGTCATGCTACAGAAATCCTACACGAGTGAAGGCATAGTTCAGCATTTGTGGGCAGAATCCTTGAACTGGTTTGGGTGAAGGTGATCTTGTTTAAAAAGTTCAGGGTGACTGAGGACTGATGTGACCTTGTTCACAAAGGGAATATCTTTTTTCCTGCAGTAGCCCTTGAGCCAAATGGAGCTGAACTTTAAATCACCAAAACAAGGGAGCAGCAGCGGACCAGAGATGATGCACTGCTTTCCGGCAGAGGTGCACAAAGTCCCGTTAGAGGGTCTCTGACCGTCAGTGTTTTAAGGTATTAGCACCATCATGGACAACTTCTGTACTGTAGAGGCTTTGTGGTGTTTTTTCAAACAATCACAAAAACAGTGTAATCAACAATAAATAATTATTATTAAAATTATTTTGTCACGTTACACTCTGCAAGCATACTATTAGCCCTGATTTAGCGTTGGGCGTACAGCGGGGCCTACAATGTAACTTTTGTAAGTGGCCAGCAACATGGCGGCACTTGTGTGAGGTGCATTGCGTGTTAATTACAGAGCAGGACCCAACGATAAACTAGAGGGACCAAAAAACTCTGACCACGAAGAGCGAGGACCCAAGAGAGGAGAAAGCCCCAGCATTTTATCGGTTTCCATCGGCCAGCGCTGCATGTGAAACACCGAGATAATTAACACGTAACGCCGGTCTTCTCAACCAGCTGAAGTTCAAACACCGCAGTCCTGGCAGTGTAACTAGTATTTGTTGGCCTGAGTATTTCTGATTAGTCTGAAGCTTTACATGTTTACATGTTTGCCCCAGGCTGTAACGGGCCAGCCTCAGTGCCCTTGGATTGAGTTACTGACTGGAGAAAATGAAATATAAATTTTGAACGCATGTACAGGATCTTTGAGTATGTTGTGGGAGTGCGCACATTTATTTGGTCTAAATAACTTGATCCTATTTCTTCATGTCATAACTGGTATTATCTTTCTATTTATTTATCTATTTATTATTTCTGTTTAATTTATAATGCATTTATATTGTAATTTTTCACATTCTGTAATTTTTCACATTGAACTCCGCCTCACTCCCTGGGAGCTGGGAAAGGCTCCAGCCCCCCCGCGACCCTGAACAGGATAAGCGGATGGATGCATGCTGTAATTTTTTATTTATATATTGTTTTATATCTTTTAAAAATAAAATTTTTGTATGTTATTTGAATATTCTGTATTTTATTTTCCATTTAGCATTTATTTATTTTCAAGAGATTGCAGAAGTTTACTAGATTTCAAGGTACGAACTGTTCTTTAAGTGCAATAAATGCAGTTTACAAAGACGGTGAGTAATCATGTTAAATAATCGGGATTTCAGTATTGAACAAAACAATTGAAGAGTGGTGGCGAGGAAGCCTTTGGGGGACAGCTGCGGTAGCTTATCCGGTGGAGACCGGGCTAAGAAGTGGCAGGCTGAGGAGCGGTGTCGGTGAGCCAGCCATCCCTGCTCCGGCATCCGAACGGCGCTCAGTGTCGCCGGGCATGTCTCTAGCAGCCAGAGATAGCATCACCCCACTCTGAAGCAGAAGGCCGGGCAGAGCTTGACTGATCACTCGGGTGCTCCTGGACCAGAGAACATGGCGCATACACATTTTTCACCGGGTAAAATTTGTTGCTGAATCGCCTCTGGGCGAGCACAACCCCTGTTGCTCTTCACCAGGACCCGTGGCTTTGGGTTGCAGGGGGGTAGAGCAGACCGGGGACTTTGGCTTAGCCCTGAGGATGGGCCAGTCTCATTAGCCAGTGCCAGATCGGCCGAGATGACTGGCTCTCCTCCAGAGGAGGCTGAACGAGACAAGGGGAGTGTGGCGTCGCGGTGAGCAGCCAGGACCAAGCACAGAGCGGAGGGGCAGCTTCCGATGTCGCAGCAGCCAACCACAAGCCAGCAGACCAGCAGCCCCATCGAGAGCCTCAGTATGAAAAGGATCGAAGCAGTTACGCGGAAAATCATGTAAATGAGTGAAAAAGAGAAAAGTGTTGAACTTATGTGATCGATGCTTGCACGTGCTGTCAATTATAGTTCTTATAAAGAATAGGAGAAAAAAATCTGTATCGGCAAGTCACACTTAGAGGACAGGAGAAAAACAACTGCAAATTGGACTCATTCAATTCAATTCAATGTTATTTATATAGCGCCAAATCACAACAAACAGTTGCCTCAAGGTGCTTCATTGTAAGGTAAAGACCACATACAATAATACAGAGAAAACCCAATCTAGCCCATCCAAGAAAACACCTCTGCTTATGAATTTAACTGTATGCACGTTAAGCTACGGATATTTCCAGATCCTGATTCCCAATGAAGATCAAATCCATGTAGAAAGTTTGAAATGTCTGCACATAAAGGCCAAGCATGACCTGGTTTAACAGCCAGGACATGATAAAGCTAGCAGAAATCTGGCCTGTTCTTGAAGGTCAAGTTGATAAGATCAATAGGTGTCCCAGGATAATAAACATGACACTGGGAGAGGTCAAACTTTACAGAAATGATGCCATGATGAAAGCCCTCTACTCATTTTTAAATTCAACATCAAAAGGATCTGGCACTGCCTGCTGATCTCTATCAGGTTTTCAATCAGGAGTAGGAATGCTCCGTTACACTGTTCCAAGCTGAGCACTCTGGAGAACAAACCCTGAAATCTGCAGGCACTTCAGAGGACGGATTCTAGCCTTGACACTTGATAGACTTAAATGAGGTGCATCCAGGTCTCATACTTGGGTGTTACACATACAATACAAAGCGCCTTGAGGCGACTGCTTGTTGTGATTTGGTGCCATATAAACAAAACTGAACTGAACTGAATTAAAGCCAAGTCATCAGAGCTAATGACATCATCATCTTTATCACAACAAATGAAGACACTGTTGCATTGGTGAATCTGTACAAACCACTCTGATTGGATCGCTTGCAGGAAACAGTGCGCAAAGTTTGAGTCGACAAACTAAATCTGGCTGCAGTGTGAACAATGTCTATGGACGGCCAAATAAGACCCACCCATGGGGATATCCTCCTGCAATTAATGACAATATAAAATAAATGTAGAAGTCTGGATTTTTGTAGCAATTGTAGCCCCGTTTCATAATATAAAACCCTTCAGCAGACAACTATTTTGCACTAATTTGGGGGCCTTGGCCTAAACTTTTATCCCAATACGTTTAGTCACCCCTGGGTTAGTAAAGATGTAATACATATTCCAGCAAAAATATGTTTCCAGTATTAACAGTACTCATTAAATCCAAACCATTTTAAGCATGCTGTAAGTGACTGATATTCTGTGATTATCAGTAACATTCTACAAAGGCTTTTTGGTAACACCTCCTAGAACAGACACAACGTTTCCATGGGAAACACATCTGAGAAAGTACATCCTGAAGGGTGTACACTAAATACTGTGTTCCTATTTATATAATCTGGAACAATAAGCCAGATATAATGCATACTTACAAGGTATTCACATCATATTATACTTGTGTGTACAGGAATATGACTATATAATGCACCCATACTTGATAATGTGCTGATATCAGTGCATTATGTACAACATCTAGGGCTGCTGGTATTTTAATAATCGAGTATTTTATTGACTATTCCAATACTTTTTTCTTATTAATCACCCGTAAAAAATACACAAGGGAGAAAAAACACGTCTTAAAATGAACTGCTCATTGGTTTCCATTTGCATACAACATCTTTAAAAAATGTACTCATGGGCCATATTAAATTTTTTTTTTTTTAAAGAAAAACATTTTCTTAAATGCAAAAATAAATAATCACAAGTACAGTAAAGTCACATATAATAGTAGTTAAGGTTGTATAAATCCCACCATAACTAAGGCATGAAACAGCCTTCGCTGTCCTCTCGGAAGGCGTCCTTCCTCCACTGGGACACAAAAAAACTGTTCCGACAGTGTTGTATCTGCTGGATGAGGTCAATTCAGTGTGTGCTTGTGTGTCTGTGTGTGTTTAAGCGTGTTAGTGAATGAGTCCGTGTATGTGAGTCTGTATGCCCTTACAGGAGCATCAAGACAAGTGAGGGTATCATTCTAAGAACGGGGGTTTTCTCTGTGCTTTGTTGCAACGTTTCCTGCTGCACAAAACAGACAATCTGATAGTGTAAATGCAAAGAAATTATGCTCATAATTACTGTTAATAATAATTAAGTGTCCAAGCCAACAGCCCCAGGTCAGTGACTTTGGAGTTTTACTGGTGTCCTGAGAGAAGAAATTGAGCTTTTATTTTTATATTTTTTAAATATTAACATTTATTTATATTTTCTAAATCTATAATCTATTGATCTGAAGCCACAAAATAATGTTTCTAAAGCCTTGAAATAAATACAGTCTAGTGCACATCCCCTTTTAGACTCGCTGCCACAGAAAGTGGGACGGCTGCCACCAGCCTTCATCAGCCCGCCAATTCAAACGTCAGACTAAGTTACCAGTTCATGTGCAATCTTTATTTTAGCTTCTGTAGCTCTACTGTAAGTTTCTTGGCTGTGTGAAACAAACGGCGGTGAATGGGAGCAGCTATAAAGTTTGCTTTTCTTCCCCTTGGCGCTTGCTGAACTGCTGGTTTGATGGCCAGCTGTTTGCCAGTAGAGTGATTACAGGAATAAGCGCTGCTGTTTTGGATGCTAGAAAAACATTTTCTTTCACTGCACCTGAGCTCACTGTCTCACAACGGCTCCGCCTCTGCGCATCAGCGTGTGTGTAGACACTGCTGCTGTTGTGTTATCAGCCTTTTTGTTGTTAAACTGGGGCCTGTTTTATCCACATGCACGCTCCTTGATGCATTTCTATTGCAGGTCTACTTTTAGTCGCAAATGTGGGTGAAACGCTCACCCTTACATGGTGACACCTGGGTACAGCTCCAGCTCCATTCAAGTTACTCGAGGAATCGTTGCAGCCCTAATAATATCACCATAATCATAAGTAGGGAGGTTCCCGGTGACTAATGTATTAGTCAACTAAACATGGAAAAAATGAGACTGACTGACTCCAACTATATGAAACCGCGCTACTGCAAACGATGTTCGCGCATCGTTGAATCTGAGAAAGTAACATCGGAAAACGAATAAACTGAGACTTTAAAGTGTGGCGCACTGTGAACGCTGCTCGCCGTTCTACAATTCATGACACACATCAAAACACCACAAACATCCATCCGTGTTCTTATCCGGGGCGGCATCCTGAGCAGTGGAGCTCAGACCTCCCTCCCCCCAGATGGAGAATCCCCACTTTCTCCATTTCAGTGAACAAAGGTCAAGTAGTTATTGCTGATCACACAGGACAAAATGATCACATTATTAGGCTAAGCCAATCAGGCATGAGAAAGAGCCTGCATATCAAACATATGTTATCACTGCATTAGCAGCCTGAAATACTCCAGGTTGTTTACTGTGCACTTCAGATAAATACAGCCAAAGCGTACAAAGGCTACTAAACATTCAGGAATATGAATTTTGTGTTGCACATCTTTTGAAGAGTAAATAACACATATGCCAAATTTCGTGGCTCAACTCCTTGTGGTTTTGGAGTCTATAGACGGGAAAGGTAAAACCTCATGGACAGATGCCTGGATGGACGGACAGACAGTGTGAGAACTTCATATCGAGCGGGGGGATAATAAAAAGGGGTAGTGAAGATTCTTAGGTAATGTGTGAGACCAAAAAGGAAAAAATAAAATAAAATTCAGGCAAATTGAGACATGAAACATGAGTTGGAGCCAATTTACAGTGAGCATCTAAAGCAGTTCCTGTGAGAAGCAAGTTACTTTCCTTCTACTATTCTAATTTAATTTGTGCTACTGTTAGCATGAAACACTAATATTGGGCCTGTGAAGGCCCAATATGAATAAGACTATGCCAATGACACATACCTCATTCTGCAGCTCATCGTTACTCCTGTGTGACGCCAGCATCTCGAACAGGGAGGTGCAGAGCTCCTCTGGGTTGGATGACATCATGTTGCCTCCACACAGATACTTGTCGACTTCTGTTCGGAGGATGGACCTATCCCCAGAGCTCAGGGGTCTTCCTGTGCTGAGCAAACCCTCACTGACGGTCTTCTTCTCGCTCTTATGGTTGTTAAAAAAGTTGATAAAATCTAGGCTCGTAGTCTCTTCCTGCATACCAGAGAAGGGCAGGTCCTCCAGTGGGTCCAGTGTGTAACAATCATACGAAAAGGCAATGTTGCGTCCGAAAGCGGAGCTTCGTTCGAGTTTGCGACGGGAGTTCCGGCTCTGGATAAAGTCTTCAGCTTGGGAATCACCGAGCAGAGCCACCAGTCGAGCCACAGAGGCACAGGAGGCTTCAGCTGCAGATGACGGAAAGGGGCCGAACATCTGTTTAATGGCCCGAGTCTCCTCTGTACCAACATGGTCTTTATCGTGGAAGGTCTCAAACAGAAAGACAGCCGCACTTTCGATGACCGCCTGACCGTGGTCGGTGCTCACTGTTAAACAAAGCACAGCACATTTACACTTGTAAGTTATTGCAGTGCTTATGCATAGACTGGCATTTACAGTTAGGTCCATACATTTTTGTAATTATGCTTCTTTACACCACCACAGCAGATCTGAAATCAATTCAAGAGGTTCAAAAACAGCATTAAATTAACTGTTTACACCCATTTTTATACACAGTCTGTTTCCAGAAGCTCAAAAGTAATTGGACAAGTGACTGGCAAGCAGTTTCGTGCCGGGTTGAAGCGGCTGTTGGCAATAGCCAGGATGCCAGCCGGACTCTCAGTCAGACAAATACATTTTTTTGTTCCATCAGAGCCACCCTACAAAACAACTGACTCTTAAACCAGTCCCTACAAACGGTGCACACACAAGCCCACAATGTTCAAAACAACAGCAAGTAACACACAAGACAGTGCAATTCAATAAAGTGTTCAGTGTATTAACAGCAGTAAAACAGTCTGTGTCGCTCCTCACCCAAATGCTCAGTCTTTATATCAGGTTATTTCCAACAGTTCTCAGGGCAGGAGACTGAAGAGTTAAATTCAGCACATTTTTCTTCCTTGAATTTATTTGGGGGTAAACTCTCTTACTACGTGAGGATCTTTGTTAACAGGTTTATGCTGGGACGCCAGCATCACCTCCCATTCCAAAACAGAAGTGGTAGATGCTCCAGGACTAAACACCTGGGCATTTTCCAGGATTCATGCACAGTAAGAGAAAATCTTCAGAATGCAATCTGTGAGCTTAACACCAAGGGCTAACAGGTTGGACTGGCTACTTCCTACTGCAAGTCACACCAGTGAGGGTGCACCACTTCTTTTTGAAGGATTGTGATTAAGTGATTTAGGGGAGGTGTACATGAGCACTGTATATGACGTGAGGGTGGTTTCCCACTATAAAAAGCCTAATGCCACACTCTCCCCTCCTTAGAGAAAAGGCTACATTCTAGCAGACTTTTCAATTTAGTTTTTTTTTTTTGGCGCAACCTGACAAAAGCCTCCCGAGAAAATGTAACAACACTTGATGTCAATGCAGCCTGCAATGATTCTGATTGGCCCGTTCAGCACCACAGATTCCTCCTGTGCACTTCTGACTACTTTTCCTTGAAGTTATTGAATTTATCAGTGAGAGAATAACAATAATCCTCTCAATATAAGGAATAATAATCATAGCATCAATCACAAACGGCAGCAAATTCCTGTAGGGAGACTGCCAAAAGTATTGGAATGGACACGAGGGAATGAGCAAAGAAGTGGAAACAAATGTGTTCACTCCCAAAAAAAAAAGAGGAGGGAAAAGAGTCCCGGGGTAAAGAAATAAGATAGTCTTTAATGGCCAGTCACCTGATCACAACCCAACAGAGCATGCTTTTGAGTGACTGAAGACAAAACTAAAGACTGAGAGACCAGTAAACAACCAGCAACTGAAGGCGGCTGCAGCAAAGGCAGAGCATCTCAATGGAGGAAACACAGCATTTGGTGATGTCCAAATGGGTTCAGATAGTCACTGACAGCGAAAAAAAAAAAAAAAGCTCATCCAAGTATTAAAACCAAGCCTTATAATTCTTTCACATTTAATCACTATTAGTTTGTCCAATTACTTTTGAACCTCTGAAAATGGGAGACTCTGTATAAAAAGGGCCATAATTCCTAAACAGTTAAAAAAAAAACTTTGAACCCTTTAGATTAAAGCTCGAAGTCTGCACTTCAATCACATTTTAATTGTTTAATTTAAAATAAAATGTTAAGGTGCACAGCTAACTGTTACGATAGCGATCTGTTCTGGTAGTTAACTGGCGTATTTCTCAGCCCGACACAGTGCCGGGTGATTGACTGCTGGCTAGAACCCTGCATTCAACCTTTTATATGAGCTGTGTTACAATGTCAAGTAATAAAAATTTAGTAACAGCAAAGGAGGACATATTGACTAATTACTCTTGCAAAGTCTTTTTTACCAATCTGTACCCATCTTAGCAATCACATACTACCAATTGCTCCTGATAGTAAATATCAGTTGAGCAGTTTCTTTAGCAGCTTCACTGTTGGCATGACTATTATTAAGTTAATTCAGAGAGGATTCTGTCAGTAATGTTAACTTGTGTCACTGTCTCTTGGAAAAAATGCATTTGCAGACTAAGTTTATCTGTACTGTAGTTTAATGATAATTAGGAGGTGGCAAGGAAATAGCCATGCAGTCAGCTAGCTGCCCTCGTAGTTATGGGTCCTGGTCCACCTACGCTTCCTTAAAGCAACAAGTGGAGCAGACTCCAGCAGAAATGAGAAATTCCAACTTAAGGGAAAATTTGTTGTACTGATTATCATTTTAAAGATGATGATTATTAGGATTCCTGCAACAATCGTCATTTACCCTTTCTGTTCCCATTAGTTGCACCTAGAGAGCAGTGCTGTTTTATATGGCTATTAAATCTGTTCTGAGCACTATTAATAGCTCTAGAAAGAGTCGGAGAATTGAGCTGGAAAGGCTAAACATGAGTGCACTGTTTAAGGTTCCTGCACCTCATTTAAATAAAATTCCAAAACAATACATACTTTACCAGAACTGTACTTTAAAAAAAGAAAAACGGTGTAATTGTCCAATTAGAGGAAAAAATGTCAAAAGGACAGAGGGAGAACAGAGCGAAGAAGGCTGGAGAGGGAAAGTGAAAACAGATGAAAAGGATTTAAACCAATTAAAATGGTCTAAAAGCACCAGGCTTGTTGTTGCACACAGCAAGCAGAACGGCTGCTTTCATCCTCTTGAGAGTGTTCTTAAGAGCAACTTTTCATTTGCATCCAGTCACACAGTCTGAGGGCAGGTTCAACATATAAACCAGTGAAGAGGATCACTGCAACATACACTGTTAGTCTTGACTGGTGAATGACAAACTTCCATGAACGACGATAAAAGCTCATTTAAATCCTCACAGGTTTTTGTGAGAGGTCGATAATTGACGGATAAAGTTTAACAGCGGACGATAAAGGAGTGGAGATCGTACTTCATGCTATCAAACACCTTTTCTCTCTCGAAGTTTAGCAGGTTTTTGGTTTTAGCTCTAAAACTAATGATAACGCATACACACTGTAATGTATTGCAAGAGGGCTTTCTTCTCTAAGAATTACCAGTAAACCTTTTTTCCGACCTCCACGTGGAAGAGCTGCTCTAAAGCTCTACAAGTTATTTTGGTAAATTCACTGACTTCTTGTACACATGTGGGTTCAAATATTCTCAGACTAGGAAGTAACGTGTTCTCCTAGCACAACTAATGGATACTAGTTCTTTTTCTTCCTGTGCATTACACCTGTTTCACAGAGGTTTGGAAACCATAAAAATGTAATTAAGAATATAAAGAATTTAGGTTTAAACTGTACAGACATCTGATCGAATGCTGAAATTAAGTTGTGTTTGCTTTTATTTGATATCAAATAAAAACAGACACTTTAGTCTTTATTAGATAGTGTGCAGTGAGGAGAAACAGGAATGCTGCCATGTACTACAGGTAACACTGACTGTAGATCAGAACCTCACACAACCTCACTATAACCCATCTGCGTGACATAAGATTACCCAATGAAATGGGTATTATTTTGAACAAAAAATATTGTATATCATGAGTTTTGGTCCATATTGGCCAGCTCTACTGCAGACTTTCTAAACATGGTCCAAACCAGACAGAAAATAATTCTTTAGAATTTTAATGAGGTTAAATGTTTAAAATAATTTTCAGACAACAAACAAGCATTCTGTCATTTCTATGACTGTTTTCACCAGTTTAAACACAAGACAATAAGATTGAATGACAAAGGATTTACAGCTGAGGAGATAGTTAATTACCAATCTGCTTGGCTGCCAGAAGAAGGCTCTTCAATTCCTGACTGGCAGCTTGCTGCTGAGCTTTGTCCTGGTGCTCGGTGCAGAAATGGACAATCTCAGGCCACGTCAGGCCTTCTCTGGCAAACAGCTCCTGTCTCTTCAGACACTTGGCCTAACGAGTCATAGGGAGATACGCAATTACATTTCAAGAAAAAGAACAGCAGCACTCCCTGCTCTGATGATCACAAGTATCTCTAAATGACTCCTTACCTTTGGTTAACAGTAGTGTGCTTATATCTCATTAACAGTACTGTTTCCCAATATTTCTATTAAACTTACCTGAATGAGCATGGTGAGGAACTGAGATTTTTAAGGGGTTTTTTTTTAAGCCCTGTAATAATATTAGACCTGGAACAGGCAGACCCTGCCTCTCACCCTGTGGTAACTGGGACAGGCTCCAACCCCTGTCCCCCATGACCCTGAATTGTAAATGGATGGATCACAATAATAATAATAATAATAATAATAATAACACAGAAGGTTTACTCATTTTGGACAACATCCTGAGAGAAACAGGGGAATTAATCATTAGGGAAAGCCAGGAATAGACGCCGATTTTTATATGTTTTGTTTGTGTCGATTTATTTTAGGCAACTTTTATCCCGTGACCCTGAACAGGATAAGCGGAAGAGAATGGATGGATAGATTTAACTTTCATCAGTATTACAATTTCCTCTGAAGGGGGTCCTTTCTCCTTCAGGTGCAGATGTCCAGCTGAGTCTTGTCCAGCTGAGGTGGCTCTTCTATGCTGTGACACGTCTGTGGAGTCAGCCGTTTGGTTTCTCCAAAGTAGTCCGAGCCCTCCTCGCTGCACTCCACAGCACAAACTATGTTTGGGAGATTTGTCTTTGAGATGAACCAGTTTTTGTCTTAGGGTGTGGCTGGGTCTGAAGTATACTGGGATGTCATGCTTGGAGAAAATTCTCCTTAATTTCTCCAACAAACAAAAACTGGTCCATCCCAAAGACAAAACTTCCAAACACAAGATAAACAACATAGTGTATGCTGTCCAGTGCAGTGAAGAGTGCTCGGACCTTTATACTGGTGAAACAAAACAGCCTCTTTACAAACGCATGGCATAACGTAGAAGAGCCACCTTGGTAGAACAAGACTCAGCTGTACATCTGCATCTGAAGGAGAAAGGACACTCCTTCAAGGATGCCAAGGTTCACATTTTGGACCGGAAGACAGATGGGTTGAAAGAGGAGTACATGAAGCATCTGTGTCCACTGTGAACAATTATTGCTCAATAGAGAAGGTGGATTATGTCACCAACTTTCCCCAGTATACAATACTGTACTGAGCCCCCCCCTCCCAAAAGGTGCTTCAACCCCCAATTCACACCATACTTCAGGCCGTTTCACACCGGATTGCTTAAAAAACGACACAAAATTCCACAAAATTCCAAATCTCTCAGGTGCAAACTTGTCCTGATACACACCATAAATCGTCCTCATAAAACGCACTGTGAAAGAAATAAAGTCAACATCGAGCGATGATGTAATGAGGTTGGGATGTTTCTAAACAAGAGAAGGAAGAAACAGAGATTCTGGGTTCATCCAACTCATAAGAAAGCAGCAGCAGGGAGAGTTTTATGGTTCGATCCCAGAGCTGAAGCTGCATCACGGCCGCTTTCGCGCATATTTCAGGACATCAGTGTGCAGTTTGAGCTGTTATTGGCAGAGTCGGGATAACGTGAGGAGGTAGAGAATAATTTCAGAGAGCCGACTGACCCGGAGCAGCGTGTAGCTGTGTGTCTGAGGTAAAATAGTTTGATTTTATTGTTTCCACATCACTGTATATTCAGTACATCGGTGCCCGTTTTCAGCTATGACCTCACAGCGCTACATGCTGCGCTCTGATTGGTCAGACCTGTTTTTTCGCTTGCGAAAGTCAGAAAAATCGAACTTGATCTGAAAAAATAAATGCCGCGAAATCGTCCTGTGAAATGACGCGGTCAGAGTGAACAGCTGCATTGAGAACAGGCGAGTCCGAAAAATATTTTTAACGCACAAAACATTCGCACGGACTTTATGCATTTACATATGAACTATGTATCATATGTAAATACCTTGGGAATAAAAGCTAAGATGCTGATCTTTTGAGTCATACCAGTTTTTTGATGTCAAACCCAAATAAAGGGATTGGCCTAACAGTTCTTGTGGAGGGGAGTGTATTGCAGCAACAAGCAAGGTTGAGTCTAAACATTATTTTGCAGATTTAGATTAATATTAAATAAATTATTGTTTTAATTACATTTTATTAATATTTTAAATTCTCAAAATGAAAGGTTTTTTTTTGCTTTGTTTATGTAGGCCAGTAAAAATATACATGGGCCTGTAAAATGCTGAGCCACTGACCTGGGGCTGTTGGGATAGACCCTGAATTAAACATTAATTATTAACATCGTCAGAACGTCTGTTTTCTGCAGCAGGAAGCGTCGCATCAAAGCACAGGACTAACCTCAGCGCTCTGAACGCTTACTTTCCTTCTTTGCAGCCACCACGTACTCCTTTAAAGGCTTACAGACAGACACTTATTCACTACCACTTTTAAACACACAGACACACACATGCAGGCAAAAAAAAAAACATACACAAACACAGGCCAAATCTGCTTCTTACAGGAAATATTAATACTGACAGAATCCTACTGATGTAAGTCTTCCAAAAAGACAGAGTAAAGGCTATTTTATCTTATGCCTTAGTTCAGGTTGTATGTATACCTATTTGACATTACTGTACTTATTATTTATTTATTTTTGCATTTGAGAAAATGTTTTTCTTTAAAAATGTGATTTTACTATGGTCTATAAATACAATGAAAGGGGTTTTAGACAGATGTGTGCAGCTCAAATATTAAAAACACTGCATTTCTAAAATGTAAACCAATAAACAGTTCAGTTTAAGATCTGCGTTTTCTCTCTTCTGAAACTTTATTGTTGCTCATTAACAAGACAAAGGTTTTTCTCATCCAATTACTCAATTAATCGATGAAATAATGAACAGAATACATAATTGTTACAATAAACGATAGCTGCAGCCCAAGTTTGGATAGCAGTAGAAATCATCCGTTGAAAACTCCATCTAATATTAATCTAATATTTAAATGTTTTTGATGATCTGAAAATTTAGGTGTGACAACTACAGAAAAAAAAAAGAAGAAATCAGGAAGTGAGCAAATACTGTTCCACAGCACTGCATATCCAGTGCAGCCATCTAATCTTAGGAGGCTTGCCAAAGATATCTAGCAGACAGACCAACAGCAGATATTTCAAACATTTTAGTTATGTGTAATTAATATCCAGCATGATGAGTGCTTTGTGTTCTTAACTTATGCTGACAGTTCTGGGACACATTCCAATTATTTCTCACTACTAGCACCAGCAAGCTTTATATCTGTTCAGTAAGCATTAAGATTGCTACTCTGAGCCACCAGCAGCCACTTAAATGCCACGGGCCACCTCATCTGCTGTTGAGCCAACAAACAGATTATCCATTTTCCAAAGGCATGCTATGGAAGAGTTTTGGAAATGCAAGAACA
>JAMQGT020011652.1:0-110240 GCA_024447675.2 Pterophyllum scalare
ATGTGTCTGACACCTTTGAGACGTATTGCTTAAGGTGGAAGTAATTAAACTATTACTTAAAAAGCCATCATTCGACCCAGCTCACTTAGCCAATTATAGGCCAATCTCCAACCTTCCTTTTCTCTCCAAAATCCTTGAAAGAGTAGTTGTAAAACAGCTAACTGATCATCTGCAGAGGAACGGTTTATTTGAAGAGTTTCAGTCAGGTTTCAGAATTCAACACAGTACAGAAACAGCATTAGTGAAGGTTACAATTGATCTTCTTACAGCCTCTGACAGTGGACTCATCTTTGTGCTTGTCCTGTTGGAACTCAGTGCAGCTTTGATACTGTTGACCATAACATTTTATTACAGAGATTAGAGCATGCTATAGGTATTAAAGGTACTGCACTGCAGTGGTTTGAATCATATTTCTCTAATTGACTCCAGTTTCTTCATGTAAACAGGGAGTGTTTTTCACACACTGAGATTAACTATGGAGTTCCACAGGGTTCTGTGTTATGTCCAATCTTATACTATACATGCTTAGGCAGCACTATTAAAAGGCATTGCATACATTTTCATTGTTATGCAGATGATACCCAGCTTTATCTATCCATGAAGCCAGATGACACACATCAATTAGTTAAACTGCATGAATGTCTTAAAGACATAAAGGCCTGGATGACCTCTAATTTCCTGCTTCTAAATTCAGATAAAATTGAAGTTCTTGTACTCGGCCCCACAAATCTTAGAAACATGGTGTCTAACCAGATACTTACTCTGGATGGCATTACCTTGGCCTCCAACAACACTGTGAAGAATCTTGGTGTTGTTATTGACCAGGATATGTCCTTCAATGCACATATTAGGCTGGACTATTGTAATTCATTACTATCAGGCTGTCCTAAAAGCTCCCTGAAAAGCCTTCAGCTGATCCAAAATGCTGCAGCGAGAGTACTGACAGGGACTAGAAAGAGAGCGCATATTTCAGGCTCCATCTTATTTTAAAGACCTCATAGTACCGTATCACCCCAATAGAGCACTTCACTCTCAGACTGCTGGCTTACTTGTGGTTCCTAGGATACTTAAGAGTAGAATGGGAGGCAGTGCCTTCTACTTTCAGGCCCCTCTTCAGTGGAACCAGCTCCCAGTTTGGATATGGGAGACAGGCACCCTCTCTATTTTTAAGATTTAGCTCAAAACTTACCTTTTTAGATTTTAGATTTAGATTTAGATTGCTATATTGTCACTGGACGTTCAGCGAAATTTACATTGCAGTTACCATTTAAAAGACATATATAGACATATTTACACTATACATAAAAACAATAGTAAAATAAATATACTAAAATATAATTTAAAAAATGTGCAGAATAGTGCAGAAATAAAGTCACTTCCAGCCTCCCTCTTATTAAGTGGGAGGGATTATGAGTGCGTATATTATGATTGAGTATATAGTAAGTGACCCTGATCCAGCCCTTAGTTATACTGCAATAGGCCAGAGTATTTCTTTTCATTCACCTATTTTTACTCTGTTTATACACCACTACGCATTTAATTTAATCATTTAATCTCTGGCTGTCTTCCACAGTGTGTCTTTTGTCCTGTCTCCCTCCCCTCAGCCCCAACCAGTCATGGCAGATGACTGCTCCTCCCTCAGCCTGGTTCTGCCAGAGGTTTCTTCCTGTTCAAAGGGAGTTTTTCCTTCCCATTGTCATCAAGTGCTTGCTCATAGGGGGTCGTTTTGAATGTTGGGTCTTCTCTGCAATTATTGTAGGGTCTTTATCTTACAATATAGTATGCCTTGAGGTGACTGTTTGTTGTGATTTGGTGCTATATAAATAAAATTGAATTGAACTGAAAATACACTCAAGTTTGTGACTGTAACATCAGCTGCATTGCCCAGTAAGGAAAAGTCTGATCACCCTCTTCTTGACCTCAAACTGCCCCATGATCTGTTTTTATTTCAAGCAGCAGCTGATGCCTCATTTTTTAACCTCTGACACACATGATGAACAAATTCTCATTTCTAAGCTACTCTAATCTCATATAACCCTCAGATTTGACAGGCATAGACAGAGCATACACAGACTAGAAAGAGCAAGTCTGAGTTAACTGGAGATTAACTACATTGTTTAACAGAGTGGACTTGAACCCAGGAGTTCGAGTCTCTCCCCCTGCTAATCCCATCCTTTGTATTCCTGATCTGGACGCTGAGAAAAAGGAGAACATTTATTCCTCTCTTGTTTTCTCCATCTGTACTGGCCAGAGTTGTGACAATTCAATCTGTTCTGTGTCTTCCTGCATGAATTATGGATGAACCTTCCAACCTCTCAATGTGCTGGGGATTTGGGTTTAATACCCCCCCCCCCCCCCGCCGTTCATGTCACTCTCTTGGTGTGGATTTGAAAGAGGTTCTGGGAAAAAAAATATCAAGGTAATTTGGAGAGCATCAAAGCAGAGGAAATGGGGTATTATTATCCTCTAATGGCACACCACTGATTGACTCTTCCTTGCTGAAAGCCATTAAATTGGCTCATTCAGAAAGGACTGGGCCATGACTTCCTTGATAAGCAATTACTGATGCATCATTCTTTTCCAAGAAACTGAGCCATGAAATTCTGACCCACAGGTCAAATAAACAGAAGTTTTTTGTTTTTTTCAATTTTCTCATTGGAGCAACAACAAACAAAAGCCTCATTTCAAAAATGCCACTACAGTGTTCTAAATTACTTTCAAAATACTGGAAATGTGTACAGTAAGGAAGCTGTAGTGAAAGTGCTAAAAACCAAATGTGCAGTTCCTCAGATGTCCACTTGTGACTGACTATGAACGTTTGTCAGTTGCTATAGATGCCCATGACCAAACAGCCAACTTTAGTGGAGAAATAAATGTTTATATCCTGGAACACAAAAAATGGTCTCTGACAGACCAGTCAATGATCCCCAGCAACTACCAGTCACTCAGAAATTTTTTTTATTTCCTGACCAGTTGGTGAGTGTTCACTGGAGGTTGGAGACCTTTCACCTTCAAAGTAAAAGTTGCAGCTTTTTCTAATGTGTTGGTTATTGTGAAGACAAAACCTTTACTTTGGAAAGTGAATGTTGTCCATTCCTGGTATGCATACCACTTTTTCAAGTTTTACTACCACTCAGCCAGTAGTTGGGGAATATTTGCCTGACTTAAACAATCTGTTAGCAACTAAATGAATTGCACCCTGTTTGAGACTGACTTTACCTGGCAACAGCCAGCAACCTCCACTACCTGCTTGTCAATCTGTTGGGGAATACACATTTTTCCCAAGCAACCAGAGACTGCCAAAAGGTTGCCGACTGGTCTCTAGGCCTGTAACTGAGGCCTAAGCTGGAAACCATTAACTGGTAGCTTAGTGGTCCTTCCTTTCAGATATAGTCACTTTGGTTAAAAATAAAAGATTTAGTCAAGCAACAGTAAGGCAATGGCAAGTATTTGTTCAGTTTGTTGCTCCTGCATGAAAGACTACATTTACAGCATTAAACATTAAAGTGAAGTCTTACTCAGCTCCGCCAGTCTTGGGTGACATTTAAGTCTTAAGCCCCATTTGAAGTAGGTTAACCTCTAGTGGGATCTTGTGGTAGCTGATGATTTAGCTCATTGATCTGTATGTGATCTCATTCTTGCCAAAATTACAGGATTTGCTCTGTGACAGAATTTCCACAGGAAAGTTGTGTAATCTTTCATGCTCGTCATTTCTAATTTGATTGAGTAGTGAATCTCATCAACCATGAAGGGGAACACTATAAGGCACTAGAGGGAAGATGAAAGTGCATGCCTTCTCTGTGTTTCTTCTGTTTTCATATTGCCTTCCAGATAGGCTTATATTTTACTGTTAATATGTTTTCATGTCAAATTGAAAAAATAAATTCAATGTCATACATTTTTTAACACAAAAGCCAAATCTGGCACACAGCTGGCAAAATGAAAGAGAAAAGAAAACTTTTTTTTTTTTAACCAAGAAAAAACAACCCTTAGAGACTGTTTTTTGTTTGAAAAACCTCACCTTCCTCTGGAGGGGATCTAAATTACAGCAGGACCAGATAGCAGGAATGCAATAAGCAAATTGGGCTGCTATTGTTACTGAGAGGGACTGAAAAATATACAAACATAATCATAAACCAGGGAAGGTAATATTAAAATCACCCCACCATCTGTTAAATTAGAAATCCTGTTTTTTGAGTAGTCATGGACAGTAAGATCAATCGATAACACCTGGTTCTATCTCCATTATCACAATTCATACACGTGAATCAAGAATATTTTGTCTTTTGATATTTATTGATTATAAAAACAGAATGTAAGAAATGGTAAAAAAAAAAAAAAATGTTTTACATTACAGTGTAACAGGGCTTGGCTGAGTTTGCTTTTATTTCTAAGCCATGCACATTGTAAGTAAGCAAGTAAAATTTACTTATATAGCACCTTTCTAGAAAAAATCACAAAGTGTTCCACAACAATCATATCCTCCAGTTTGCTTTTTTCTTTTTTTGGTTCCTACATCCTATTAGATTAATGTATCTTTGAAATTATGGGATTCAGGGGATGCTGAGTTTTTTACTTTGTATTAGGGATTCACACATTTCACATTTAAGCTTTTTGCATAAACGTCATGCCTGTACTATTTCTTTGTTTTATTCTGTGAAAAAGCTCCTTTTGTAACCTGCAAAAGAATTAATAGGTGGTTACTTTTGGTAGAGTCACAGCACAAATATAAAACACAAGGGCACACACTGTTTACAAAACAAGCCCTCACAGATATTTTTCTATTGTAGCTGTGTGCATGCATGTGTGTTAGGTCATTAATACAGCTATTGAACCACATAGCTTCGAATGATGAATGCTGCCTCTTGTGCCATGTACGTACTGCTTTTGTGTCTGTCTCTGGAATTGACAGTGGTGTTTTTACTCGAGCCCAACTGTGATTAGCTGAGCATTACTGCTGGCACTGTTCTCTGGGAGACAAAAACAGATAAATGTGTGCAATTATTTCTGCTTCAGCAGCTTTAGCTAAAGTACCATCTCACCTTTCTGTAAGTGAGAAACTGAAATACTACCTGGGGAAAATTAAAGATGATCTGTTTTCTCTCTCCCTCTCTTTCTATCCCTGGCTTGTAAAATATAAGAATTGCAATGTACACTATCTGTGGGGATTTGATAAGCTTGTTGAATGACACAAGTGATTCAAAAGCTGCTTTTTCAGGTAATGAGTCATCTGCTTTACTACCTCACTGTCTCCAGTATGCAAACTGCATCCTATTGTCAGCTGTTTACAATGTCTGCAGGCAAGCCAGTCTCACATTAAAATGCGTAATAGCTACATTAGTCGACAGGGTAAAACATATTAGTTCCATAATTGTCATATCCCTTCATTATTTTTTTATTGTTACTGGACTACATCAGCTTTTTTCTAACAGTCAAAATTATGTTGCTATATAGACAGAAAAGCCACAAACCTGAACTTAAGAGCTGATTGTGTGGCATCACTCAAAATAGAACAATCTGGGACTGCATACCACAATCAAGTTCCCTCCACACCATGCATGAATTTAATCCTTAGATGTAAAAGGACCCTGCAATAGACTGGGTAGATAGGCTCCAGCCTTCCCCACTATAATAGCCCCATTTGTTCAAGTGTGAAATGGACAAGCGGTCAAGAAAATGCTTCAGATGTACAATGTGAGAATCCTAATGTAGAACTATTAGTGTTATGTTGATTTTTCTGATTAGTTTTGTACTTTAACTGACATGTTTATTAGTGCATGCAGGAACATAAAAATATGTCCTTCCAACCCAATAATAAAATGAGTACTATTATTTTACTAGGTCTAAAAAATGCTTGACCCTACCTGGTGAGTTTCAGACCCCCTGGTTATAATTTTTTTTTATTGGCAAAACTGCCTGTTGGATAAACCCTGAAACACCTGTGTCACCAGAAGTGAACATAATTGATTAAGCCTTAATGTACGGATGCGCTCTTGATCACAATGTATCCCTACCTGCATTGTCATGACAGTATGCATGACCAAACAGTGATTATACTTCACTGCCTGTTACTTGTCAAAGGTCTGTTTGCACATTTCATCTTTCCTTATTTGTAACTGGTAACAATTAATAAAAAATTAATTAAACTCTTAAATATAATGAGTCCTTTGAACCTCACCATCATTTTGACTACAAACTGCAGCAAAGTGACAGAATATTCCAGGCCACATTTACATTTTTTTTTAAATCTAGCTATTCACTCAAATTCTATTGGTCTGTTATCTATCTATCTATCTATCTATCTATCTATCTATCTATCTATCTATCTATCTATCTATCTATCGATTGCTTTCCTGAGTGACTGTTCTTCAGCTTGAAAACCTCACCTTTACCCCTCCAAACATACTAACCATGAAAATTTTTTCCAGAAGGCATCTGGCTTGTGGGTAGCTGCAAATTTCAGTTGACCTTGAAGATGTCAGTTTTACACTTAGACTTCTTTCTTGGTCATCACCCTCTCAGTCCATCGCAATATAAAACTTGCCTCACTGTGGTGGTTCCTGGGTGTTCCTGAATATCCTAACCAATTTCTACTTGAGGGTGAAAACTTCCAGACCTTGGCAAAGTGGTGACACATCCAAATAACTTGTACTTATGTACAGTTGTTTGACTTTCCCATTGTTCTAAGTATTGGTCAATCCAATTATGATTGACTAAAGCATTAAAAGGATTTGTTTGCCAGCACAAATCCTTTTAATGCTGTAGTCAATTATAATCACTAACAAGAACTTAATAGACCTTGCTTTTGTCAAGTTAAAAGACACTGTAGAACCTTCAGCACCACTTATTAAAAGATTTAAGAGGGCGTGTGTATATATTTAAGCCTGTATGTATACTTTTATGCACAGTGCAGGTCAAGATTTTGGTCACTTGGGTAAGGGTGTCCAAACTTTTGACTGGCACTGCACACATCTAAAAGTATACATAAAAGGAAGCAAGTACAAAAGTATTCTACCTGCATACATATGGCGTATGTGTGGATTAGATGAACTCCATTATAAATTCAAACTTGCACCCAATTCAGTTTTTTTGAAGTTATTAAAGATGTCTGCTGTACAATCATTCCACCCTGGAACAACAGTTCAAAGCCCAAAATTATCATGACATTTATGCCCATGATGTGTGTATGCAAATATACAGCCCCTGAGTCAGCAAGATCTCCCACCTAATATTTGCTTGAAAAAAAATATGTATTTCTTCCACATGCACACTACTTAATGAATGTCAGTGATGCTATTGTAAATATTATATTACCATATATTGTAAGCACATTCAAGGCAAAGAAAAAAGATTGCATTTAATCAGTAATATTACCTATACAACTAGAACAAAATTGCCAGACTAAAACTCCCTTGCTGCCTTTGCTTTTTTCTATCAGTGATAAAGAGGCTGGAGGAATATTCCATACACAATTTATGAAACTGCCCTTTCTTAATGCTTCGAAAGGTCAAGAAGTGGTAATTCACTAGAGAAATTACCATTGCACACGGTAAGACTAGCGAAATAATATCAGGCATGACTGGTATGCCGAGCGGAAGAGTAGAAGTGAAGAAGAATTGTTTTATGGTTCCACTTTACTATTCTCATCTGATGCTTTCTATATAATTGCTCAGCTTCTCCAGCTAAATCTGCATAGTGCAGCAATCTATCATGTGGGCAAGCTTAGAAGACGTTAGGGAGGAGAATCACTCCACAGAGGAAGCCATAAAGCCTGTACATGCTTTAAATACACTGCTTATTGTGAAACTATCTGTCCTTTATACCTGAACAAGGGGAAAGGGACAAACTCACCCACATCTCAAAGGGAAACAAATGCAAAGGCTATTGAATAAGTAAATGTTTGACATAAATTCAAAAGCATTTTGAATTTGGACATAATCTCAACGGACCAGTTACTTCACTGGAAAACTTGTAATGTAACCATTTGCAAATCACATTTTCAAAAAAGGTTTTGATGATGTGCAAAATGTAGATAAAAACACAGTAAAAATCATTCACAGAATATTTTATCCCCTTCTAAGTGAAAATATTTTAAAAAGACATCAGATTTTGAAACTTAAATTTTATTTATACAATTTTAACATAAATGATAATTTTGAATTTGATCAAATGGTTCCAAACAAAGTTGGGATAGGGGTATGATTTCCACGTTGAGATTGGGGGTGGTTGGCTGGGGGATCACGTGATTTCCAGCATTACATTTTTCTATGTGTATTGCTTTTTTCTATTTTGGATTGCTATCTTTCAAGATGGCTTCTAATCTAATGTTTCTGTGTTCATGTTATTTGAAAACATCATCTGTGCTGTTTTAGCTACCCAAGTAACACAAACGCTAGCTTGAACAATGTTGGAACTTAAAACTTCCAAGATGCAATAAATAGGTAAAACTGGAGTTCTGCAGTGTGCGAGCTGTTGATTTTCTTTCCATGTGTTGATTTGGATTCAGGGCAGACTAAATGCCCCACTGACCCTCAACACTGCCTTGTGATTCAAAGTGGTATTACATAGTATTACACAGCCCTATTTGAACTTCAATAAACATTAAAGTTCAGACAGTTTTGATATTTTGAAGGTTCAATCCTATTTTTAAATAAAGGTTTTTACTCTAACTACCTTAAAAAAAGGTTTTCTGAATGGCAACATATGTTGCTTTAAAATTTGTATATTCAGAATTCCTAGGGACTTCACAGATTTGCAAGTTGTGTTATGTGACCTAATATAACTTCCAGTACCCTCATAGATGCCAGCTTTTGAACTGTGCGCTGATTACAAATCAAATGTAACTTCTCTACGTTCCTAAAAGAAAAAGTTTGGTTACAGTTATACATGCTATAGTACCACCATGTGGAATATTTCAACTCACTTTACATCAATAGAACCTTAAGAACCCTAATCATAATAATATGTATGAAGGAAATACATAGTAACTACATCAGGTGGCTAAAGAGTGCATTAACCCACAAAGAAATTGAAAACTATTTTGACATAGCTGTACATGCTAATGCACACGATAAACCACATGGAGTATGTTTTGTTGTTAGCGCTTTCTACGGGATTTTTGCGAACCTGTTAAAGGATACAGCGCTCTGGGACACATTGAATGCATGATATGCAAGTGTAAATCCTCTGGTTTTATATGCAAAAGCAATCATTGCTCTACCATATGTGGTTGCAGTTTTACCGGCATTTAAAAGCAGTTGGCAGTCGGGAGCGCTGTCGCTCTGGCAGGTCACAAGGGTTTCTTAAGTTAACTTGGACTCAGAGATGACAGCAGAATCAGCGCACCTACATGTTTGTATTTTTGTTTTGTTTTGTCTCTGCATGGTCAAGTTTTAACTTGTATATGTAACCGGTCCCGCTCTGCCTCCAAACTTTAGGCTGCGGCGATCTCTCTGCGTTGTGTTGTGTAAAAGAGTTGGAGGAGTAGACTGTTTCTTAGCCAGCTGGTACAGGTTTATTCTCCCAAAGTTGTCTGTCTGTTTGAATAAACAAAAAAAAACAGTACAGCGACTTCTTGACATCAAGTTTCTACATGCACACCTCTCCTCAGCAGCGCCTCCAGCCGACTGGTTAGGTGTGTGCTATTGTAACACATCACAATAAATTTATAAAATACTAAAAAATACATTTAAACACAGATAATAAACAAAAAACAATTACTCAATAAAACAATTCTACTTAGGGAGAACTAATCTTTAACCCACCAGTGGAGATTTTATAAATTCTTTTCTTCACCAATGGTCAACAGTGAACATGAACATTAATAATTACATATTGAGTGCAAACAAAAGGATCAGAAAATTAACAAAATAAACAAATACACATATCATAAATCAAAAAGGGAGCTCACACACCTGTTTGAATAAACAAAAAACAGTACAGCGACTTCCTGACATCGAGTTTCCACATGGACACCTTCAAGAGAGGACCAGAAAAATGCATGAGAAACTGCCTGCACCGCTTCTGCAGCCTAGCTGAAGATCGGCACATTAGCGTGTCATAATAAAGGGCTGTACTCAACAAAAAAACATATTAAGAACATCCATAACATTATGACGTGTTCTGTGAGTATAACAAGCAGGGTTTGAACTGTTTTTTTTAGCACTTTTACAGTATTTAACTTGTCCGTAATCAGGAACACCAGCGTAAACCTACCGCTCCTCTCATCAGCAGCTGGAGAGGCGCGAAACCACAGGAAGTGACACGTACAGGAAATCAAAGGTCACACAAAAAAATAAAAGCTCCCAAAATAAAAATACAGAAAACAAATACATATGTATGGAAAAAATAACAAACCCAAATAAGAGTGGATGGATGTTTGTTTAAATACAAATAAATCTTATCTTTTTAAATACACCCGTTACATATATGTGGATTCACTGCCACTGGTTTTCAAAAGTGTTTTTGAAACCCTTGCTGTGATTTCCTCTAGAGAATCATGCCTGCATTTAATACAGTGCTGTCTGACGTCCCAAAGATTGCAGCTGTTCAATATCTAGTTTCAGCCTCATGTTTTGTGTACAGACATTTCCCCAAATTTTCTTAATCTTAACAAAACCCCTGCATGCCTGCTGTGCCAGGGAAGAGGATCGCTAGAATGCATCTTAAGCTGTTGCCCAAAAGCCCAGGGAGAGGAGTGTTATCTGTGGTGCCACGACCAGGTGCTGAGAGTTACTGCAGAGGCCATCAGCACAGGGATCTCTTCAGGCAGGCAACAATCAGCGAAATGCTGTCTTTTGCGAAACTACAGAACCAGCAGCAAACAAATCCACCGGAGGTCATCTGGCAACAGCCTGTGACTGGCAGCTGAAGGTTGACCTCAGGGACACCATAGCCGTGTCCACCCTCAGGCCTGACATGGTTCAAGTGTACAGAGTCATCGAGGCAGGTGGTCCTGGTGGAGTTGAGCAGTTCCCTGGGAGGACCAGATGGGAGAGGCATTTGAGAGGAAGGGGGCTAATCGTACAGTGAGCTCACCAGTAAATGCCGAAGCAGAGGGATGGAAGACCCATTGCTATTCCATTGAGGCTGGCTGCTGAGGTTCTGCCGAACCAGTCACTCTACTGAGTCCCTTGCGTTGCAGTGGATCAAGGGTACTGCGCAGCAAGCAGAGCCATCAGGCACATCACTGATGCAACTGAGAAGGCATCGAGGTGGCTGTGGATCACAAGGGACTGACCAATGGATCACACAAGCTACCTAGATCCATAACTAGAGACTGATCATCCTTGGCTGGGTCACTTGGCTGAGGGTGTATGATGCTGAAAGACCTGAAACACCTGGTTAAGACCTTGGTTATATCACCAATGATGTGTTTAGGTTGCACTGGAGGGTGTGTGGTAAAACCAATGACAGATACTGAATGTCATTGAATATGATCAACTGAATGTGGAAAACACCTCCTAATCTTTACCTCTAACCATCCTCTGGGATTCTCCTTCCCTCAAGTTTTCAAAAAAAAAAATCTCTTTGTTTTTGTACAAATTTCAGTTGAATAATATTTCTTAAATGGTTTTAAAATAAATACATATTGATTCCACTGACATTATACATTCAATTTTAAAGGTTATATATGTTGCATATGTGATATTTTAATCAATCTTTTTCTAGTTATACAATCAATTTCCTTTGTCTGAGGATTGTCAGGAGTTATTGTGGGGAAATTAGGTCAGCATACAAAAGCAGGTTGGTGGAAATTGCAATAAAATCAATATTACATTAATGCCATAATGCCACAAAAACTAATTTTTTACTTTAATTGATGCATTTAGCCACTAAAAATCTTCCAGCTGGACTTTTTGTTTTGTTAAAACATTATCACTTTTGTTTGGTAGTGTGTGGTAGCCAAATGAAACCTTTTACATGCAGGGATCCTTCTGTGTTGACAGTAATGGAGTCTGCTCTCTTTGTGTTAAAATATTTACCTACTATGTGTGTTCCCTCAGACTTATGGTGTAACTATCAGACAAAAAACATGAGGTTGTTACATTCCCAAAGCTGCTCCTGGACCAGTGCCCTCCATATTCTCTGGTCCCTCATCACATACACGCCTTACATCACAATAACTCTCTCGGTGTATGTTTATATACCCTTATTTATAGCTTTGGCTGTAGTTCTTCTAACTTCTTATCACAGGTGCTGCCAGGAAATCATATATCTATCTTTCCCAACAACTTCTGTTCAATGCCAGCTGTGGGATCAGAGGACAGCTCGTCAACTGTAGCTTCTATTATTCCCATTCTCACACTTCTGTTGCCTGTAGTTCCTTTTTTTGGTGCTCTCCAATGTCTCACTTCTGATTTCCAAGCCAATCATAAAGTGTTTTTTTTTCTCCATGGAATGCAGTCCTATATTTATGAATTTCCATATTAATGTATTCCAGTAATCCCAGCCTCAGTTTTTCTGTTTGATTTTTTTTTTGATATTTTGTTTGTTTGTTTTTCTTACATCAGTGTGTATGACAGTCACCTTTTTCTCCTTTTGTACCACATGCTTTATGGTCCCTCCCTCATTCATTCAAAAGACAAAATATAATATTATAAAATGTCCAGTATTTTTTCCCTGATTGATATGTATAACATTTTTATTCAAAAGCATTATTTCTTTGGAGTTAGTAAGGCAAGCAGTTTTACTATGACGCTCTTACTCCTGCCTCCTGCAGCCAGTTATTCCCACATTTACAAAATGCGTAAAATGAGACAAACTCCAGTCAGTTGGCGTACCCAACTCTTATTTCCCTCTCTGCATGCATGCACCTACCCGTCATTTGTCTGTCTCAGAAATAATCTTTTCTTGTTTCACACTTCCACCTATGTCATCTACAGCCAAGTGCAGTTTGTTCTTGAAGACAGGGGAGAGCTGGTTGTGTCTTTAGACTCTATCATAAAAGTGAATGTTAGTGGTAGGGAAGGTGATGGGAGAAAAACAGAAATGAAAAGTATGAAAACTCCAGTAATATAGTCCACTTTGGCATTATGTTTTCTGGTCTAGATTTACCCACTTAGAAGATGGCAGTATCACTTATGCTAGTGGGTGTATGACCTAACTAAACCTGCTTTCTGGTGCCATGACTGATCATTGAATATAAAGTGCGCATTGTTTTTGGCTCTGGCGAGTCTCTCAGATGGAAGAAGAAGCTAGATTAATCAAATCTTTGCAATTATCAAATTAGAATCTGAATTTTTCAGATAAAGTGTGAGAAGATAACCTTCTTAGAGAGTGACAGGTGGAATCGGTCTTGTATAAACCTCTGACATTTACGGTTTTGTATCAGGGCTGGTTGTAGCCTGCTACACTCCAAAAGTATTCGAACAGTGAGGCCAGTTCCTTCATTTTTGAACTGAAAACATTTAGATCTGGCATAAAAAAAAAATCAATAAGAGACAAAACATCAACATCTCTGCTTTTATTTCCAGGTATTTACATCTGGATCTGATACACAGTTCAGATGTTAGCACTTTTGTCTGAACCCACCTGTTTTCTTGTGAGCTAAAGTATTGGAACAGATAAACTTAAAATTGATTGTGATTGTGAATAAAACAATTGTTAGTTGCAGATCTTTTGCTTGCAATAACTGCATCAAGCCTGTGACCCTTTGACATCACTAAACTTTTGAATTCTTCTTTTGTGATGCTTTTCCAGGCTTTCACTGCAGCCTTTTCCAGTTGTCTGTTTTGGGGGCGTTACTTTCTTCAGTCTCCTCTTTAGTAGGTAAAATGCTCTGTAGGGTTTAAGTCTGGAGATTGACTAGGCCAGTCTACAACCTTCCACTTCCTGCCCCTGAAAAGCTCCTTTGTTGTTTTGACAGTGTTTTGGATCATTATCTTGCTGCATGATGAAAGATCTCCAAATCAGTTTGGTTGCATCTTTCTTTAAATTGATAAAATGTTTCTGGAGACTTCTGAGTTCATTGTTTTGCTGCCATCGTGCATGACACCCTCCAGTTCACATATAAACATAATATAAGCATTTCTCCAGCGGAAAAAAAGGGTTCTCCTTAGAAAGGGAGCTTATTTTCATGTTGTTGCACTCCTTATTCAATCCAGTGCTTAGATAAAAGTACCCAAGAATATAATAACAGTTTGGTTCAGTTTAATTTAATTTAATTTTTTTTTAGATAGCACCAAATCACAACAAAAGTTGCCTCAAAGCGCTTTATACTGTAAGCTAAAGACCCTCAATAATACAGAGGAAATCCGAACAATCAAACAAGTCCCTATGAACAAGCACTTGGTGACAGTGGGCAGGACAAAAGACGCACTGTGGATGACAGCAAGAGATTAAAAATAGCTAATGATTAAATACAGAGTGGTGTGAAAAGAGGTGAGTGAAGAAGAAACAGTCAGTGCATCATGGGTTCAGGGTCACCTGATCCAGCCCTAACTATAAGCTTTATCATAAAGGAAAGTTTTAAGCCTAATCTTAAAAGTAGAGAGGGTGTCTGTCTCCTGAATCCAAACTCGAACCTTGTTCAAGACAATAATGCACATCTAATTGAAATGAAGCTTAGGCATAAATTCAATAAGGAAGATCTGGATTCATGCCTCTGTCTGCTTTCCTGGGTATTTGGCTGCTAGTTTATTCTTCACATCACTTCTGCTTTTCCATGCTGTCAAACTCAAAGCTGACATCATTGCTCTAGTCCAATCGTCTCTCTGCCCGCATTCTTCAAGCCAATCAGTCTCTACATTGTGTGCTTTAACTCTCACTGCTTACCTGTCATTCTTCCTTGCAGAGTCATTCGTGCAGCCCACCTCCTCTCCATCTCCACTTCACCCAAATCACTCAGTGTGCCATCCAGGTCTCCATCTTTATCTTCACCGGCACCACCAGTGTCTAGACTGTGGGGATCCTGCTCTAATTCCCATCATCGCTGGGATTCCATTCTGCTTCGATGGGCCATCAGAGTCTAACCGCCAAATAAATCAACTGAATTCTGCATATCAATGAATAATGTTTAACTTTTCCTAATGATCTCTCCTTATTGAAATAAAGTCACACAGTGCCAGGTTTTCTCTTAGTGACCTGCAGATAGCAAATGAGGGAAAATCTCTGATGGATTTTTAAAGAATTTACAAACATTTTCTGACCAAAATAGTAATGACCCCATTGTTTCATTAGAAGTGTTAGATTAGCCCAGGGACAGAGAGAGAGAGAGAGAGAGAGAGAAAGCATCACAACACATCTCACCAGACTTAATGGAAGAGAGTAAAAACCAACAGTCTGACTCATCTACTCGAGTTACAGCAGGTTATACATTTGACTGTGATTTATTTATTTATTTAGAATGTATTTATTTATGTTCTGCAAGCAGGGAACCATATGTCTGTGCTTTATTGTCTTGCTCTGAGCTCATAGCAGAACACCTCCACACACTCCAACTTGCAGTGTGTTTTGGACCTCTTTGTGTTTGTGTTTCTGATCACATAAGAGAGTGGGCAGCGGGACACTCTAGAGGAGGGAGTAGGCTGTTTTTTGTGGGGGTTTCTTTTTTTTTTGTTTGTTTTTTTGATTGGGTGGACAAGACACCCTGTATGGGTGGGCTGAAATAACTGTGTTCTCATAGCTGAAACCAGCCTTGTCTGGTATTCTCTTTGCTATTGGAGTGCATGTTGTCATCATGCCAATATCTAAAGAGCTGTCCAAGACCTTAAGAAAAAAGATACAGATGACGTGGTGAATTTAAAAAGATCTCCAACTTATCTGAAGTATATCCACTGTATGGAAAATTATCTGAGCCCAGATAGTATGTAACACTAAAGAAGTCTCTAAGAACTCATGAATTGAATCACAACATTTCTTGGTCATTATTATTATTGTCATTTTTGCAACTGCTGCTATGAAGGTGCAATCAGGTACAAAACCTGAATAAAACTAGTTTCCCATTTAACATGTCAGCAAAGACCAAACCTTGCAGAACAATATTCTGTGGATAGGCTAATCAAAGTGAGTTGTCTCAGTTACAGGAGAATGTTTGGCACAGACAAAAGTGTAGAACCTCAGGAACTTCACTGCGTCAGGGACTGGGCAGCTTAAAGACCACTGACTCAGCCATTATTTCTCCATCATACTGTATCAAATAGTACTTGAAGATAATGAGAGGCCATCTGTCCAAAAGCTGAAGCTGATTAAGAAATGAGCCTCTCAACAGGATAATCCTGAACACACCTTTTATGGAATTGTAAGTGGACAGTATTTCTATAGCACTTTTCAAGTCACATGGAGCTCTCAGAGTGCTATATGCCACATTCATCCATTCACACTTCCCAGCTTGCTCCACACACACACACACACTTACAGACTGATTATACAACAGTGCAAAACACTACAAGAATTTCTCTCTCAAAGTGGGCAATACTACTCTTTGCAGCTCACTTTTTTAACAGCAGAAAATATGTACAAGCCATACACAGTATTGAAAATATTGCTCCCACCTGACTCACAGGGAGTGAACAAGGACATGAATTAAGAATAAAAACAGATATATAATATAACATAATATAACAATATATAAAATACAGGTTACAATTATGTATAAAAAGAGTTTTACACTGTATGTCTTCCTGATGCAAGCTGGCATCTGTGTCTCCAGGTGGAATCAAACCATAAATAAATATATCCACTGAAATATAAGAATCAAACAAGTTCAAGACTGTGCAATCAGTAACAAAGCTACATCTTTTAAAACATTTGAATGTTGCCTGTAGTAACCATTATTTATTGCATTATTTGAATTGAAGTATCTGCTTCATACTGTATCTCACAGTAATGAATGGGCTGTGAAATAAGAACATGAGTGCAACCATCAAACAGATGCTTCTTTTACTGTTGTCTCTTGGAGCTTTTCACTGAAACAGCCTCACAATTACACTGAGAGCTTTTCCTGCTTTTTACTCTATAATACAGGCACCGCTGAAAGTGATGCTCTCATTATGGGGGTTTGAGTTTCACCTTTGACAATAGAGGACCTTGAGTTTGATGTGAATGACTTCATCTTCCTCCATTAGGAACAAAAGTGAGAGTGTCTGCATTCAACATGGTTCTTCACTGATGTTTTGCAGCTCTGTGTCTCTGTGCTGTGAATCCTCACAATGCACTTCAGCCACGCATCCCCATTTTCAAAATTATAACAATGGGTGGGGGGGTCGGGGGGGGGTGCAATTTCAAGTGTGCAGCTCTAATACTTTGATTTTGCTGTGTTTGTAAGTCTGCCTCTCTCCCTCTGTTTGTCCATCTCTGTCTCCTTTGTTTGTCTCTTCCTAATTTTTCATGAACTACTCTGAGTGTTGATCATACAGCCAAGTAAATATATTTACTTCGCTGCACTCCAAACACCCTTGAAAAGGTTCCTATTTTTCTATTGACCATTCACTTTTTTTTCATTTTCTAATATATTTTCTTCACAGTGTTACCTTAATAGTTTCATCAGATTCTAAAGAAACAGTGGCCTCAGTGGGACTGGCATATAATGCCATTTATCATCTTCAGAACTGTGAATTTCCATAACATAGCAAGATGGAAGGAGTTATAACATAAAAGTCGACCTTCAAAGACAATGAATGCACAGATAAAGGAATATTGCGTGTTCTTTTTTTCTGCACATTCATTTGTCTTTGAAGGACTTTTGAAAATTTTAAACAATTAATGATTTTATGACATTAACTGACCAGATAAACAAATGAATGATGATGAATAATTGTTGGCACCAAATTCTGAACAGTCCTGAATTTGAAGGAAATATTGTGCACTGCCTCTGGGTCAGGAGGAAATTGGAAGTTTACTGAGCTGAAGATGTCATGTATTTAATTTAATCTACTGAGTGTGTGTGTGTGTGTGTGTGTGTGTGTGTGTGTGTGTGTGTGTGTGTGTGTGTGTGTGTGTGTGTGTGCGTGTGTGTGTGCATGCGCCTTATGGCATTTAGATGAAATTAATGCTTCATTTAACCCTGACTGAAAAAATACAAAGGCTAAAAAGCAGGTGGAGTTTTGGTGGAGCTGGTATTGCTTGACTTTTTCTGGATGGAGGTTCCAGGTCATCTTTGAGTTCCTCCAGTAAATTAAAAAGTATGCCTTGATAAAACCTCTCTTTGGTTTTGGTTAAAATTTTCTCACTTTTATCACATCAACTCTCAATTTTAATTATATAGTCGTCTCCAGGTGCTTTATATTTTAAGATAAAGACCCTACAATAATTACAGAGAAAATCCAACAGCAAAAATGACCCCCTATGAGCAAGCACTTGGCGACAGTGGGAAGGAAAAACTCCTTTTGAATAGGAAGAAACCTCTGGCCATGACCAGTTGGGGCTGAGAGGAGAGAGACAGGACAAAAGACACACTGTTGATAAGAGCCAGAGATTAATAATAACTAATAATTTTTACTTCCCCACGATAAGGTCTGGGGGGTGATGTGGGGAGCAACAACAAATAAAACTGGGGAAAGAGACCAAACAGGCAGTAGAGGTTAAAAACTGTTATTTATTTACAAACAAAAGGAAGAACCTTAACACAAAAAGATGGCAATGCTGCTATCAGTAAAAAAAAAACCTCCACCAGGAGACAGCAGTGCTGCTATCAATAAGAGAACTCAACACAAAGTGCAAAAACTAATCTGCCCAAAATGGAACACAAAAGAAACACAGTCAGCCAAGGAATCTGCTTCTACAGCCCACACAGATGTTTTCCAGATGGTATTGCATGGTCAAAATCAGATGATTTTTTTTCTTTTCTGTGTTTATCCATTTTCACAAGACTCCACTAGCTGAAATGCAGAGCCTTACAGAGTCTCCACCATGTTTTGCAGATGACTTTAGACAATCACTGTTGTACCTTTCTCTCGGCCAAATGGCGATTTAAACCAAAAATTTCAAATTTGGTTTCATCACCCCATGAAACCTTTTGCGACCAAGTTTCACTCCAGTTCTTGTGTAATTTGACATACCTCTGCGTTTTTGCTCTTTTTTCCTTCCTTAAGAATGGCATCTGGACAGCCACCCTTCCACTGAGACCATTTCTGATGATGCTTTGCCAAACAGTAAATGCAGCTTTCAGCTTCAGTGTCAAATCTTTCCTGGTATTGTTTTCTGTTTTGTGAATTTCAGGTATGTTTCATCTGCTGTAGGACGTTTGGGGGGCAGCCATCTCTTCTTTTTGTACTTGTCCAGTTTTCTCAGATTTTTTTAAGCAAACAGTGCACACCATGCTGCGATATGCCAAGTTTTTGACTAATAGCTCTTTGGGAATGACCTCGTTGGTGCAACAGTATTATTTTATGCTTGTTAAACTGTGTTATCTTTAGCATTTTTCATAGATCAAGCTAAATAAATGAGAAGAGATTATGTGGTTTGTGCAACAGGCTTCTGGTAACAGTGTGCCTGAAGAAACAATTGGTTCTTTGCTAAGTTGTCTGTTATGTGTAGACAAGCAAAAAACATTGCTCTGAAAATGATCAGGTACAAGAACTGGACTGAAAATGAGTGAAAAAGCAGTCAATGTCCAAAGAAAAACTCTGAAAGACCTTCAGAAAGCCTGGAGAACTGTTGATTAAGATCATTTAAAGATTACAAGAAAAGTCTGGCTCCTTAGAAGAAAAATATGAAGAAATGATGATGCTCAATACTTTTGGCACAAGACTGTAACTTAGTAAATCTCTTTCTTATGTTCATTGAAAGTCTGTCTTCCTACTTTTTGTGCTATGAAAGGAAAACTCTAACATATACATATGTAATAAGATGAACTACATAAATAACTGTGTCCTTACCTTTCCACTGCTATCTTATTTACTTTCCATCTTTAGTAAATCCCAAGCATGTTCTTTGGGGTTTTAGTCTTAAACACACTAATGCCAAATGCATCTTCTTTACTTTCAGGTTGTTATTAAGGTAAGACAAAAAGATAAAGCTTATTTTGCTCATGGCAAAAACACAGTTTGATCATTTAGAAATAGGAAGCCATTTAGAGTGCTAAACCATGTTTAATTTTGCAGTGTCCACAGTTTACCCCACCTCTCACCTCTCACCTTATGACGGCTAGGATAGGTTCTGACTTGGCCAAGTCTGCCTTAAAAAATAATAAATATATTTCAGTTTTTGTGATGCTATTGTATTGTTAATGTATTTCAGTTCTTGCCTTGATTTTGTTATTATTACAGTCTCATCAGTGAAGGTACAAGCTACTGAACCATGTGGTGTACTTAGTTTCTCACACACTGCTTCTGCATTTTGGCTTAATTTCTGTTAAATAACACAGTGCGGTATGTTCTGTTCTTCATCTGAGGGTGCATTTTCTCAAATTTAAGATCCTGTAAGAATCAGATGATTTTATTTTCCTTTTAAATACATCTTGATGTGTAAAACCTTAGAGTGGAAGGAGGGTGTTCTTTCTTTTTACTGCAACTGCATCAAAACAATTGTTTAAACCACACAAGAAATAAAAAAAAGAGCTGGTAAAAATAGGATCTATGCGATAAGTTTAAAGATGCAATGTATACACAAAGGTACCACAGTGAGTCTCTAAATATACTTTTTCCCCCACAGTTGTAGTCCTTGTGAGGCAACTGATATGTAAAATCAGCCAAGTGCCCTTTCACTATGTGGAGGACCTGGTGCACTTACCTTCAGCTAAATGAGGTAAATTAAGTGTCGGACATTTGAGAATCAGTACAATTAATTAACAAACCAAAAACTCACTTCTCAGTCATGAATAACCCCTCATTACTCACTTTAGACAGTGTGTACACCTCATGTGCTTCGCTAACAGATCATGAAGAGCTATTTGTGAATGAATAAAAGTGCAGTCAGACCTTTATTCACCACCACTTGTGGCTGCAGGTGAGAAAAACAGGTTTTAAAAATAGCAGAATCAACAGATTTTTTTTTCTCATATAGTAAATTCTGCAATATAAAATGGATTATTTGGTATGTAAGAGATGTTTCTCACATTGCTACACTTTTATAAGATCTACAAGTTATCACATATATTTTAAAGCCCAGAGTGAGTGTTATTTACAATACAGGCCTTTGACATGTGGCTGTGTTCGCTCTCCGGCTGTCATATTTGAAAACGCAGCTGTGGTGTAGGACAATAGATCTATTCATCAAAGGTGATGCGAATCCTCACTGGGCACGTGACAAAAGTAGCTACATGTTTGCAAACACAGAGAGAGACAAGCCAATTAAATAACTTGTTTAGAAAATCAAATTCATCTGAGATTGAGCAAACGCATTGTGGCTGTTTCTCAATTTCAAATGCTTTTAACCACCGCCTGGTTGTTATTAGCTGTTTTCATTCCCATACATATCAACAGTTTGGTGGCCTCCTCCACCTAGTAGGAGGATTTAATGAAGGTTGTTTCACCCTGCTAAGTGGAAGCAGTACTGTAAAAAGTATTCTCATGTTTTGGATTAAACTTTTGTTTCATGATATTATTTTTAAAAATTCCAATTCTGCTTACACTGCATTCAGCCAAGTAATGATACACATACAGTGTATCGCCCATGGGTGAGTGTGTCAAAACATTTGACTGGTACTGTATGCAAACATATATTAATTCCATCTGGGAAAATTCCCATCATATCTTCTTTTTGTACTTGAGCTGCCATCTTTACAGGCTCATCAAAATCCTCCTTTTCTTTTTGATTAAGCATGGGAATGAAACTCATAGTATCTTTTTTTTTCTGGAGCATCCTTTGCATTTAACAGCCTTAGATCCCCATCTGCATGAAACCACATTAGGCAGAAATATGAAGTACTCAGGCGCAGGAAGATATGGTCAGAATGAATTCATGAATATGGGAATTCTCCCCTTCCGCCTTCTTCTCGCTGCCTTTATTTCCTTTGTGACTTTTTCCTCACGAGAAATGAGCAAAGTGATCGTTTCCATATTGACTGGCAAGAAACGATTTAACTACTTATACCAGCAGCTTTCATGGGCTTTCTGAAATTACTTTATAGAAAATGTGCTACAGATACAAGGATACTTACTGCTCTATCAGAAACATTTTCACAAAGCCTTCTTCATTTGTGGTCCTCTGTATTTCCCAGTGATGTGATTTTTTTTCTTTTTGTGTGCATAGTAAAGCGAGTTTCTTGCTTCAGCTTCTTTGCTTCAATTGCATTTCAAGTAACCGCTGCGCTGACCAATGATGATCCTTCTTTTCAAAATGCTACCTACGTATATTTTCCTGCAACAAGAGACAAGAGAAAATCTTGTTTCAACTATCAGAGTTGATTTATTTTGTAAATATAGACGTCTAATTAAAACACCCTACAATATAGTACTACTGCAGTTCTTAAACCTGTGGTATACAGCTATAACATATCAAACATAATAGCTAATGGTCTCAATTACCATTCAACAATATAAATTGTTGAATTCTTTTATTATAGTAATTACTGTCAAATAGAAAAATTGTTGCTTGTTGCTCGTTGTGACAACTCAGTCTTTGTAAAACAAACAAACGAACAAAAACAAAAAAACCCAACATGTTCTCATTTCCAGGTGTCAAATATAGCTTGCTAGTATCTCAAAGATAAGAAGATATGAGAAATATGACAAATTTCCCTTTTTGCATCAGTGTCAAAATAAGGTAATTGTTTCGTCATAGATGCTTCTTAAATACTGCTTGGCATCTCAGTGGATAACTACAGGCTCGTGCTGCATTCGTTTTATGAAATGGCATATTTTAACCCAATTATGATCATGATTTCCCTGAGTCAAATCTAGTAGTTTCAGTCAATTAAAACACAATTAAAATGCAAGCAAAAACCAATCAGCAGGTGAATTAAAGTGAAAAACACAGACAGTCAAATCTCAGATGATCCCCCATTCCTCACAGTTGGTTCATAGATTGCAGCAAGGAGTGGGAGACAAGATGAGGTAAACAAATGTATTTAATTTTTTTCTTAATTAAAAGAACATAAAACGAACTTTATCAGTAAGTCAGTAGTGTAAACTATGTGGATGAGTGGCAATGCATAAGGCAAAAGAAAGCCAAAGAGCATGCTGTTGCCAAGTTAGTCAGAGTTTGGGAGCCAGTGTCAGAGTCAGCAAGTCAGACAGGAAGGGAGTTTTTATTGGCCAGCTCACTGCAGCCACTACAGCCCCTGCAGCCAGTTACCTCAAATTAATTCATGTTGCACAAAACAAAACACCTAGTGCCCAGATGTGCTCTCCTCACATAAACGATGGTCTTCTGGCCGAAAAATACTTGACTTCCCCTACCTCCTAATGTGGATATGTCACACTTCAAAACAGCACTGTTATCTCTCTGTGTACAATACTCCTGCCAACAGTGCATCAAGACACCAATGTTAAGGGACACTTGTTTGTATTTCCTGCAACATCAGTGATATATGTCAGAATAACAGTATTAAATGAGTTTGGATGAGGCAGGTTTCAGAGTATGGGGATACCCAATTGAAAAGTGTCCCCTCACTCTCATGCCTGACTCTACAGATTGTTTTAACGCCTCCCAGGCTCCCGTTTTAGTTTTCTGGGAGTTAACCATCTTTTCCCAAAGTGGCAAAAAACACTGACGATAGCTAATATGGGCTGAAACCACTTTTTGTTACTGTAGGTGGGAATCACAAATCCAGAAGACTGTAATCAATGTGGTCCCTATGGATCTGTGCCCGTTCCTCTCATTCTGCCTCTATTCATTGCATGGTACAGAGGAAAGATTTGTCTCAGGCCAATCACCAGTCAGCTTATTGATAATGCAGTAGATTATTGGACCTGATTGATGATATACCCTTATAGAGTGTGTCCTCAGCACCAACTTGTTCCAGTTTGGCCTGTGCGCTGTATTGACTGCCTGAACAATGGAGCTTTCACTGTCAGGTGTAACTTTATCAATGAATCTGACCAGGACCAGGCAGAAATCAAGTAATTGATAATGAATTAGACTGCTGGACGATTCTGTTTTGGCCCTATAGGTTAGTAGTCAATGTGTCAAGCCACAAGTGTCAATGTGTCGAGTCACAAGTGGACCTGCGAAATGTGGGCCATTGGTTTGAAGTAAATATTTTACAAGCATGAAAACAGTTAACAGCTCTCATGACCTTTATGTGATGTCAAGAAGTGTTTCAACAAAGGAGACTTTCAATAGTCATGCTCAAACTAGTAAAATCAGGCTTCATTAATAATAAAAAAAAAAAACTATATAAACTCATTGTAGATGTGTTATGATTGCTGTGTGGCTGGTGAGGTAGGACCCAGAATGCAGGACTGTCAGGACAAAAACGGAACTTGAACATAGTTTTATTGAGGAATAACACTGGACACTGGTAGCTGTGGTTATACTGGGGATGCTCAGGTGTCAGAACTAAACTAAGGAAAACACGGAACAGGAAGACACACAGCAGAAAGAAATATTGACGACGACAATGCAACACACACTGAGAACTTAAATACAGACACAGGATAACAAGAGGATCGGGAACAGGTGGAGACACAGCTGGGAATAATTAAACAGGACAAGACCAGGAAGTAAAGTAAATATAAGGCAGTCAAGGCTGATACTGGCAAAGTAAAACAGGAAACAAGTAGGCATGGGACAGAGACGCAGACTAGTCACAACACTGGGACTAAAACTCAATACAAAACACAACACAAGGCAAGGGACATGACAGAGGGACAAAACAGACACTAGAACACAGAGACGCAGGGGAGGCAGGAACAAAGGGAACCAGGAAGACAATACAAATGACCATAACTAACAAAATACAGAACACTAAACAAACTAAGAATCTAAATAAGCAATCTTATAAACAGAACCAAGAGCCAGAACACAAGATGCTGAGCACACAGCCCAGGACCATGACAGATGTTTCATGGTGGAAAAACTATACAGTAACTCTTTCTGTTCTTTGGTGAAAAGATCCAGTTTTGGGTTTGTTTCCTTTTTTTTCTTTTCTGTTGCTGCATTGTGTCAAGCACCTAAAGTGACCAAAAGAGGCACTGCATCCCCAGTTAAATATTTTGATATTCTGGGAAATAAGTTAGCTGGCTTACTTGCAGAGCCCTACATAATAATATGAACTATCTTATATTTGTCCCATATACTCTATACGAAAGATGGATGTAGTTCACACCATGTCACCCATTGGAGCATTTTGGTTGTTACCATTTTTGTTTTGTTTTCTTAAGTAGACACCCTGGGTTATAATAATTTACAAAATAAACATTATAACTAAGACTTGAAATTAGCAATTCAGACCATAAATATCCATCCATCCATCTATCCACATACACACACTTGCATACGTAAATCACTTAGCCACTTCAGGGACATCCCAACTCTCACTGTGCAACAGGCAGGGTACACCCAGACAGGTTACTAGTCTACTGCAGCTTTTGTTTTTTTAAAGCCAGAAGTCACACTAAGAGTCACATCCTACTAGCCATTAGAAATAATTCATTTTTAAGGCACTTGGTATTGGCTGCACTTTTCAGACCTGGAGACTGTCTACCATTTATATATAGTCAGTAATTTGTCCATTAAATATAAGGCTACATCCTGACTCAGCACAAACACTGGGAACTTGGGACACAACTGGCCTTTACCTGGCCCAAGTCTCTGTCTGAAGGTTGTCAGCCAATCTTTGGTAACCTTTTGAAGCGCTTAGGCAGATTTTACTACCTTTGGACTGAAGATGAGAGAGAGTGCTGTCGTTATTCACAGTGCCAGGTGTGTTTTTAAATTTTGTGTACTCTTGCAGAATTTTCAGCACATTTTGAAGGAACAATTAAAAAAAACAACTTCAAACTCCAACATGAAGAGCACTGCATCACTTTGAATGAACAACGCGGAGCTGTTCAATATGACAGCTGGAACAACCATAGATGGCACTTTACTTCCACAGCTGTATCCTCTTCAATAAAATGCAAAAATAAACCTCTGACGGAAGAGAGTGACGGGGTTGCAGAAAGCAAACGATGTCAGATTTAGAATTGTGGTCAAAATGTACCCAGGTGTCCCTCTAGGGTCTCTCCTGTTGACTCAGATCTTAATTGCAGCTACATTTGCTTTATTTACTGACAAATCTGTGAAGGGAGCACAGACTGTAATTGTTATAGCTAGTTCTTTCTGTCTGTATTATGTACACGTGTCTACCTTCTGCCAAATTTCTGACAATATGTTTTAGTTTAGCCTCCATATACACATCACATTGTATGTGTTTACCACGCAGTGTGTAATCTGGCTGCAGAAGTGTAGGTGATCTTGCTGTCTGTGCTGTAGTTTCATGTGTATCTGAGTGTTTCCTGTTGTGTGGTAGCGTGTAGCCTGGCCAGTTCTAGCATGGGCCTGGGCTGTGATAAAGGGCCAGCTGCCACCTCAGCTTTCTGCCATATGGAGGCGGACCAAGACTGCTCCTGGATGGAGAGATTAGGGAATAAATGATGAGAGCCAGCGGAGCTCTGAAAGAAAAGACGTGAATCGCAACCGACAACCACTAGGGGAAGAAATAAGTAAAAGTCAGGCGGTAATTGACAGACAGTGATGGGACTGGTGTTGCATCAGCAAAAGCTACATTGTGAATTTGTAATTATGCATTGATACGGAGGCTGTAAATAACAAGCTTGTCTCTAGAGGCCTGGATTTATGCAAATGCTTATTTGATACATTTAAGGCTGCAACATACTGAGCAGCCTCTGCAGTACTGTTTAATTCATTTTGATAGCATAGTACACAGAACACTGCATCGCCAAGAAAAAGAGTTCTGTGTATATGTTCAAGGGTTGGTAGCTGCAGATGATTAAGGGCAAACGATCAAGATTGCTGAAAGGGCTAGACTGCTTCACTCTCACCTCCACATATTTTCACTAAAAAAGACCAGCTGGCACAAGTACAGAGGCTAAAAAATACTAGCCCTGATGTTTGAACCAGCACCACGGTTGCTACGGAAGAGGGTACTGCAAGAAAAATATACCAAGGATTGGAACATGCAGCCTGCAGATTCTGTAAGCCCAGACCAGAGCTTTTGCCTTTTAGGTTTTCAATCTTATCAAAATGTAAGTGATTCCTAAACACTTATTGCAAAAATTTTTGTTAAACCCCTCAAATCAAAGCCGGAAGCCTACATTTCAATCACATCTCAATTGATTTTTAAAATCCAGTGTGGTGGCATACAGAGGCAAGATTACAAAAAACGTGTATCTGTTTTGATATTGATGGACATGACATAGCATGGGCATTTATAGGGTCTGACGGGACCAACAAAAAGTAACTATTCAAGGAAATGCAGTTTATTTGGCATGTCGTTCAGTGCTTCTTTCAGTGTTCAGCTTCAGTGGTCACAACTAGTAAAAAGAATAACGACAATTGTAAGCATTTTTCCCCTGGGTTATCAAACCTGTTTGCCTGTTGACTTCACATCCTCCAGCTTTGCTATGAGAAACATGTTAGTTGAAATAAAAAAACAAGTTGGGGAGATGGTAATAATACTGTATGTGTTAGCTTTGTATTTAGTTAGCCAACTGCATAGCTTCTACATAGAGTCAGGAAGTACAAAGGCATGCATTCCAGGCAGACAGCAATATAACAGTTCCTGCTCCATTCATACTTGTTGCCTTTCTTTGATATAGAACAAGAGAGTAGTGGCAAACTGCAGTTTCTGTTTTATATATATATATATATATATATATATATATATATATATATATATATATATATATATATATATATATATATATATATATATCTGTGTGATTCATCTGATTTATCTTGTACTATCAGCTACTTAATTACAGCTACACTTTATTAACCTGTTTCTTTTGACATTCAGCATCTAGACCTGTTCTGCCCTCTGCCTTGCCAGTACAGAAGAAATTCAAGACATCAAGAAGCTCAACATAATTCAGATTAATCAAGTTTTTAATAACATTTTGGTTTACCATTCTGCTGATTGTGAGGGTCATGTGGAAGACACTTTTTCATGGAATGACCCACAATGTGGAAAAGTTTCTATGCACAATTATTTCAGCATTTTTATTTAAGCTATGCAAAATTTCACCTTCACACTATGAATATTTTCTGAGTTACAGGCCACTGAATTGCACAGGGGTGCGTCAAAGTTTTAATTTGCCTTGATTTTTCCAGCCTTTTGAACCCTCATAATTTATTAAGCACAGGAGAGAATGTTTCACAGTTGAAAAACACATTTAAACTGTCAAAAAACAGCCAGATAAACTTCACATGCACTCCAAATGTCATTTAATAGCTACAAGGAAGACAAACAGAAACAAGCATTTGGTATTGTAGCTGTTTGATCTGTTTTTTGACAGTTCATTAGAGAAAACTTCAAAGAGTGCATTTTGGGTCAACTTTAAAGGATCTTATCCCCGAGTAGAATAGGTGACTGCTCAAAACAAGTTATAGCATATGAAAGGTCCACTGTTTACCTACCATTCTGCCATTTTGATATCAAGCTCATCTGTTTGCTGTGATTTCTACTGCGTCAAAATATTTTTTCAATATAGTTGTATTTTAATACTGACCAAATGTTAAATTTGAGATTCTATCTGCTAAAACAACATCTGAAAAAAGTCCCTGCGATGCTTCGGCAGACATACAGCGGCCTCTCTGCAGGCTGTGGCAGGAAAAGGTTACATTTGTCCAATAACTTATTGTCCATTAAGTTTTTTGGAGCCAGAATGCTAATCTAAGTGTTACAGGCTGGTGGGTTTGGTTTTCCAAGGTTTTTTTTTTATATTTGACATTGCCCTTGAAGCTTCAGATTCACATGCAGTCAACAAGTACTTGGCTGAGCATTGGCTGTTTAGAGCCAAGCAAAGATTTGTTTGTAGGACATAGAAAAACATTATTTTTCTTTTATTGTTTCATTTTGCAATCTAGCAATGGCAGCACATTATGCCAGAGAGCATTACTTTAATTGGACCATCATAGAGAGATGTATGAGTGGGTGTGTATGTCAGCTGGTCATTGCTATAATGGAATGGAGATATCTTTTTAGAGCCATCAGATTGCAGTGTTTAAGTGGCTGCTATTTTCTGGCTGATGTTTGCTGCCATGTAAAAAGCTTCATTTAACTGATGGACACAAAAGCAATGTTCTGCTGAGTATTCAGTTTCCTCATTTAATCCTGTGCTTTGCCTGTGATTGGTAGATCCATAGTAAGCTGCCAGCATCAGCTTGTTGTAGTTTTTGTTAGTGTGTTTTTTAAGAATGAAGTGTTCCAATTTTGCTTTCTGCATTGAACTACTATTTCATCAAATGTGTTCTGTTCTGAACAGATGGCCTGGTTCCAAGTGGTCTTTACCCAGCTACAAAGCTTCCTTCTTTCATCTACCCATTCAATTTTCAGAATGTTGGTGCGACTGCTCAGAAAAGCTTTGCACAATTCACTATCTAAAATAATCACTTATTCACTCTTAAACTGGGTCTCATGCTGGGTCTCAGTTGACCATCTGTGTTGTCTGTAGCCACTCTGACACAACTCACAGTGGACTCTGCATTTTAAAGCTTCGGTGTTAGCATTTTGGCAATCATGATGTTTGGCTTTTTGAATCTACAAGTTGTGTTTATAAATGAAAGGGTAGAGTTCTAAGTTATCAGCTTGATGCTACACATACACCAAATACACATGCAGGCTAATTAGTAATAATAAAATTCTAAAATTTCAGTATTTAAATTTGGTGAATGAATATTGCACTCGGTGAATGAATATTGGATATTGCACATTATAGGAGTGATAGATATTGTTCAATATGAATAATATAATATTGCACAGAGATGTGGGTATTGCACAGTGGGTGAGTGTGTGAGTCCAGGGTGGTGATTGCTCTGGCGAAGAAGCTGTTCTTGAGTCTGTTTTGTTCGGGCTTTGATGCACCTGTACCACCTGCCAGAGGGCAGCAGGTCAAACAGTTCAAAGCCAGGGTGTGAGCTGTCCTTACCATACCATACCAATTTATTTATAAAGCACCTTAAAAACAATAACAGGGCTGATCAAAGTGCTGTACAATGCATCAATCACAGCAACAAGCACAGACATAGGACAGGACAATATAAAAGACACACCAATAACGAACACAGTATTAAAAATTTAAATACTTAAAGTATCAAAAGTTTTAAAAATAAGGAACGACAAAACAGAAAATTAACTTAACACCACAGTCACAGTCTCACACTGGGTCGAATGTCAAGGAGTAAACATGTCCTTTTAAGCGAGATTTAAAAACAGCAAGCTCTATCTTCTCTGAGTTTGTGTTGTGACTTTGGAACACATAGCAGCATCTGGTCTGCTGACCTAAGGGAACGAGATGGAGCATAAGGGAGCAGCAGTTCAGACAAATAAAAAGGGGCATGACCCTTTAAAGATTTAAAAACAAACAAAAGAACTTTAAACTGGATTTGAAATTGAACTGGAAGCCAGTGAAGAGAAGCCAAGATTGGGGTGATGTGCTCCCGCTTTTTTTGCGCCAGATAAAAATCGGGTAGCAGCATTTTGCACCAGCTGTAGGCGAGCAACAGAGGCCTGGCTGATTCCAAACAAAAGCACATTACAGTAGTCAAGGCGGGACGTTACAAAAGCATGTATCACTGTCTCAAGATTACCTTTGGAAAGAAAAGGCTTGATTTTTGAAGACCATCTCAGCTGAAAAAAGCAGGATTTCACTATTGCATTTACCCGAGCGTCGAGCTTTAATGTCAGTTCCATTTTCACACCTAAATTTGTGATAATGGCCTTCTCATATGGGGCCAAGAAAGAAAGGTCAACACACGGGATGCTGCCAGTGTCACTGGGCCTAAACAACATAATTTCAGTCTTTTTGTCATTCAAGCTTAAAAAATTTAGTGACAACCAACCCCTCATGTCAGAAAGGCAATCCAGGAGGGGCTGGATAGAGCATACACCAGAGTGCCTCAGTGGGAAATAGACTTGCAATCATCGGCATAGCAGTGAAAAGACATTTCATGTTTCCGAAAAATAGTGCCAAGTGGCAACAGGTACCACAAGAAAAGGAGAGGCCCCAAAATGGAGCCTTGTGGAACCCCCCAAGGGAGGTCAGCAGAGGCCGACTTACAGTCATCAATGCTGACACAGAAACTTCTGTCGGCGACGTAGGCCCTAAACCACTCGAGGGCTGCACCTGTGATGCCCACACACTGCTCCAGCCTAGACATGAGTATCTCATGGGCCACAGTATCAAACGCAGCAGTTAAATCTAATAGTACAAGCAGAACACAGTCACCAGAGTCAGTTGCCAAGAGAATATCATTAAAAACCCTTAACAAAGCAGACTCAGTGCTGTGATGGGATTTAAACCCAGACTGGAATACTTCCAGAATTGCATGCTCATCCAGGAAGGTCTTTATTTGAACTTTATCCAGGATTTTAGAAAGAAATGTTAACTTGGAGAAGGACCTAAAATTTGCTAACACCAACGAGTCTAGGCCAGCCTTCTTCGGTAAGGGCTGCACAACAGCATGCTTTAGATATTTTGGCACCACACTAGAAGTCAGACTACTACTTATAATGGTGCAAATAAATGAACTAAGAGCAGAAAAAACTTATTTAACAAGCCATGCAGGAATAACATCAAAAGAAGAACCTGATGGCTTCAAGCTGAAAACCAGGTGCTCTAAAAAGGAGAGCGAGACAGGTTCAAAGTGGTCAAACACCGCTGAACAGGGTAATAGTGTAGCTGGATTGTGAGAAGGTGGTGAGATTTGGGCCCTAGTGGTTGCAAGTTTCTCTAAGAATAAATGAAGGAATCTATCACAGGTATCACTGGAAGTTTCCAGATGAACAGATTCATGTACATTTAGGAGAGAGTTCAATGTGGCAAAAAGCACACAAGGGTTTTGAGAATTAGAGACAATGATATCTGAAAAATATTTTTTCCTGGCAGCTTTCACAATTTTCTGATAACCCTGCCAACATTTTCTCAGTATCTCAAAATGCACCTGCAACCTGTCCTTTTTCCACCTCCGTTCAGCCCTCCTGCACTCCCGTCTAATGGCACGGGTATCCTCATTTAACCATGGCTCCAATCTACACTTTACTTGCCTGACTTTAAACACAGACTGGCCAACAGAATAAAACTAAAGAATCATGTAACCCTTGTGTAACCACCTTGACAGAACTCACCAGGTAAGTTACCCCGAGATCCCGCACCAATGCACCGCACTGGTGAGGTAAGAGGTAAAAAAAACCTGACCGATTCTACACCAGGCTACCAATCCGCTCACATCGGGAGTCTCTAAAATTCGACAAGCATGAAATTACCATTCGGAACCTCACCATTTGCAAAGCGATTATTTAGAATGGTTCCTTCTTACCAAGTTTCTTTTCAAGTTTATTCGCTATTTTCCAAGTTTTTTTCTTCAGGCTAACAGCAGAAGCAACAGTAGCATGGGTCACTCTGAAGCTATGTCTGTGTCTGACTCAATCGTAGCAGACTTCCTGAACCGCACAGCAGGAGGGTGGGACAGTCAAGCTGATTGGCCAATAAGATCTCAGCCCACGCCGACTATTGGCTGTTCTGGCCATCATCAGAACAGTCACTAAAGGTGTAGTGCAAAGGTGTAAAGGTGTAGTTCTAAAATTGTTTTAACACTCTTTTCACGTGTTTATGAGATGAAGTCAGTATTCACTCGTTCTTGTCTGTGTTTTTTAACACTGGGTTACAATCAGCTCCTCCATACTCGAAGACACAGAAAAGTCTGTGATCATTTCATGAACAAAAGCATCAGAGAACCGAGCGGCAGTGGAAAGTTTAAAAACACGGCAGCATTGTACAGTGGCACACTTTTTTTTTTTTTTAGCAGGTTGACAGAGAGGAACAAATTCAAATAAAACATGCATATGATCTGAAAATACTGCATCACCAATTTGTAAGTTAATAACAGATAAACCATAGGATAAAACAAGATCCAATGTGTGCCCACATTCCTGAGTGGGACCATTCACAGACTGAAATAAGTTAAAAGAGTCCAATAACTCTAAAAAATCCTTAACCAGAGGCTTCTCAGGGCAACAAACATGAATATTAAAATCTTCAACCATTAAAACATGTTCATATCTTGGCATAATTTCAGCCGAGAGATCAGCAAAGTCATTTAAAAAGTCTTTATTATACTTTGGTGGACGGTAAACCACTGCACAGAGAAGCGCAGGAGAATGGCCCAACTCAAAGAGATTCAATTCAATTCAAATTCCTTGATGATGTTTTTGGCTCTGCTGAGGCAGGGGGAGGTGTAGCGGTCCATCAGGGAGGGGAGAGGGCAGCAAACAATTCTTTGTGCTGTCTTGACTATCCTCTGAAGCCTCACCCTGTCTGCCTTGGTGCAGCTGCCGTACCATACTGTGATACAGTACATCAGCAGGCTCTCAATGGATGAGCGGTAGAAGGTCAGCAGCAGGTTTGAGTCCAAGTTGTTCTTCCTGATGACCCTCAGAACGTGAAGTCGCTGCTGAGCCTTCTTGATAACAGCTGCAATGTTATCTGACCAAGAAAGATCAGCAGAGATGAGGACACCGAGAAACCTGAAGGTGTGGACCCTTTCCACACACTCGTCATTGATGTAGAGGGGGGCTGGGTCAATCCCGTGCTTCCTGAAGTTGGTGATGATGTCTTTGGTTTTCATGGTGTTCAGTGTCAGGTTGTTCTCTGAACACCAGACTGTCAACTTCAGGACCTCCTCTCTGTAGGCTGCCTCATCTATCCTTGAGGTGAGTCCGACCACTGTGGTGTTGTCAGCAAATTTGACGATGAGGTTGTTATTGTGGGCCAGACTGCAGTCATGGATGTGGAGGTGGCTCAGCACACAGCCCTCTAGGGAGCCAGGGCCAATGGCTTGTTTATCTTAAACAAGCCATTTTAACACCACTCAATTTAAGAACACCTGAGCATGGAGCCAAGGGGAAGTAAGGGGTGGCCATGGTTACCACAGATTAAAGTCTGACTACCCCTCAGTCCATCTCCACAACGAATGATGAAGCAGCAAATAATTTATCAATGGCAACTTGCCGACACAGAAACATTCTGACTTCTCATTCAGGCAAACTCAAACTAGGCTGTCCTTACCATGCCAGACTGTGTTTGACTTAAAAAATCAAGGTCATTTGTGTGATCACTACATTCTGTGAATAAGTACAGTTACGCACAGAATGCTTCTGGCCCACTTGTAAAGACGGGCACGGGTCATCACAATGCGGCTCTCCAATGCTTCCTCAAAGACAGCTGCCTCTGTCCTCTCATGTATTTGTTAATTACTTAACAATAAGATTTCCACACTGCTTCCCTAATTAAGCCACAAAACACACAAAATCAAGAGCTAGTTTGTGCATGAAAGAGGGGTTGAGATGCTGAGACAAACTGAAGCATAGCAGGCCCAGATGCCCAGATGCCCAGAACTCGGGCCAGCTGGGCAGTGCGGACAATCATGCTTGTTATGCTATTGTGTGTACATCCTTAAACTGTACTATCTTAACAATTCTATTAATAATTTAAAAAATAATTCATTGATAATTCAAGATTTTTTTTAACCATTTCTGAGTTAGAGGCTACATAAATAAAGTATTATATTTGAGTCCTCATAGAGTAGCTCTACATGCCTGCATAAGTTAATGATGACAGTGAGTGACACCATAGACTCACTGTCATCCCCCAAAAGAAAAGAAAAGAAAAGAAAAGTCACCCAATTATGGTAGTTTTAAAATCTCTTTTTAGCCCTGTTGAAAAAGCTGAGCTGGTTTCTAATGAGATTAGAAATTTCACTTACTGCCTGTTTTGTGCCAATAGAAGAAATCAGTCACTGAATCGATCTAAAGCTTAATCATGAACGTGTCCATTTGATTAATAACATATAGTATTTCAGTGATACATTTCTTACATACCAGTACCTATTTCAGTAACGTCAGTGTAAAGCTAAAGCATGCTGACATCAGCATAGTAATATACAGACATTACAAAATGAATGGCACATTTCAGAATGTTCCTATTTAAAATTAAAATATATTAATAAAGCAGGTCCTTGAAAAAAATGTTCAATTCATTTTAACAGTACAGCACATTATCATGGACCCCCAGGGTGACCTTAATTCCACAGTCATTCCCATTTGCAATTCAGTGATAAAGTTCCATGCCTTTTCACATAGAAGATACAGAATGACCTTCATTACTCAGCAAACCTATTTAGAAACCACAAAATAACCTCTATTCTACAGCAAAACCCATCTGAGTTCTACTGATAGAACTTAAGTCTTTTAAAACAGTACAAGGCTCAGCTCTGGACAGACAGGACGACCTTCACTTCATATTAAAACTCTACAGCCAGGCAGAAAGAAATCTGGTACATAACTAACACATCTGAAGAAAAAAAAGACCAAAAGTCACTTTAGTGCGGGTGCAACAGCCAGTTCCCGTTCCCAGGGCATAAAATAAAAAATGCTGGTTTGTCAAAGCCACTGACATCTGAAAGATATGCACAAGGTGTCCTTTAGGGTTTGTTTAAGACCCTTTGGTGTCACATTTAAATGTTCTGAGCACCCGTAAGCATGTAGGTTAATGTTGTTAGAGTGGAATATTTTAAACCACACAACAATCTTTTACTAAGCCTAATTCCAATAGTTCTCATAGCCTAACCTAACCATAGTTTATCGTGCCAACATCTAACTAAGCTCCTGGCTTTGAACCCTCCGGGCTCCATCCTCCTTTGGACTTTGTTGCACCTTCAAACAGCCTGAAAATTTAAGACAATGCAGAAGTGCCGAAAACTGGCGCTTCTCTGATAGTCACTTTTGGCAGTATCCAAATGATATACAGTAAAAAAAAAAAATGAATGTAGTTTTGGAGTATAAAAAATGAGACTAGTGTGGAAGTGCATACTTTGTAATGGCTACCAAGTGAAGACTCGTGAAGCTGCATAATGACTTCCAGTTGTATTGAATATGTGAAAAGAGTTTTCATCAGCTACTTTGATCTGTGGCCTCAGTAAATATTTTCCAATGGGTTAATGGCCACAGTTGCTAGTTTGGGATTTTATAATAAAAAAATTAATAGTTTTGTTGTCTAAAATATGGTCATAAAGTAGAATTTTTCAGGGGAGTGAGTATGTCTTTCACCCTCAGCTCCACCCCGTTCGTCTGCAAAACAACAAGATGATGACAGAGGGAGAGAGGGAAGTCTGGGCTTCTGCCCCTGCGACCCGGCCCCAGTTAACCGAAAGAAAATGGATGGGTGTATGGATGGATGGATGGATGGAACAATTTTTAGCATCTTTTCCCTCGAACCAACTCCACGTACATTCCATGTGACAAACCTCAGTGTGCTCGTGTTTAAACTAACTGGTGAAGTGTTGGCAGCCAAAACACTGAGGGTTCAAAATCCAGGGTCCAAAAGCTATTGCGTGATGTCATTGTGTCCATCATTTTTTTTACAGTCTATGGTGTCAAGGCTTACTTGAAGGACTCAAATGCAGGACAACATCAAAAAGTTTAGCAGTTCTAATTAATCATTCATCAAGCAGCAACAGCAAAGCATATTTGCAGGTAAGTATTGCAACAATGATTCAGATCAGGTAATTAATCTTTACGTTAAATCTTTTGTTCAGAAGCTGTAAAGATTCAGGGGAAGGTTTCCAAGATAGTCATGGTAAGTATTTCAGATAGAGGGTAGATTGCTGAAGCTTTACTCTTTCTTCAGGACTCGGGACTCAGCCTTCCAGTACCTGAGCCTTTAGAACAGGTCTGTTATTCAGCAAGTGGGGTGAGAGTGGGTCAGGCAGGTTTTTGGTTAAGTACACAGCAGACTTCCCAGCAGGTTCCCTAAGAGGAAGGAAAAGACAAGCAGATAAGTACATGGTCAACAAAGATACAAACAAGAAGAGCAATAAAAAGGCCTGCACTACAGTACCACATGAATAAGTTAACAACCTGGCAATAAGTGGAGTTGGAAGTCAGGTTTACTGTAAGTGCATTGGTGAATGTGAATGAGAATGTGCTGGCTGGGATTTCCTGAGACCACGCCCGTCATTGAAAGCGATTGGTTAGTCTCCAACCACCCCCACACTCACACAGGCAGGGAAGAGAAAGCAGGTGCCGCACCTATATGGTTACACTCTGTGGCAGACATTGGGTCAAAAGGTGCAGGTCATGGATATATGTAAGTATATGTAATAATTTGAATGTACAGTCTTTAAACATCCATGTAAAGAAAGGACTCTTATAATATGGGAATTTAATTATGTATTTTATATTTTGATCTCTAAGATGATGTTTGCTGCTATTATTAATATTGCTATTGATTTAATTTTTTTCTGTTTGCCTTTGCTGGCACAATTTGTAATGGATTTCAGAAAACAATCCAAGAACTGCCTATAAATATGTCGTCAGGGGAGAATTATTGTTAATTAAAAACAGTGTCAAGAGTTGACACAGACTACCCTAATTCCAATGCAGCTTGCTCTGGAATTTTTTGTGAAATGGATTCTGTATTCAGTAATAAACTGGAGGTGTGACACTACCTTGTCCTTCTAATTAATAGGTCCTTGGTGAATGATCATCAGCTTGTTAAATTGAGGGGATTTTTTTTTTCCTGGTAGTTTGTTTTATCTGTTCTTGTTGAAAGAAAATTCTAAAAAAATTTTGTTTGTATTTTAAGTCCACTACTGTTACTTGATGAGTCAAACACATACTGTTAAACACCTTTTCGGAGAGTAAATGTCATTAGAGACAAATCCATTTTTTCCCTGCTTCCTGAGGAGATATTCTTGGCTCAGTGCCGTTGAGAAGGTGAAGATGGGGCCTTTTAGTAGGCCAGGTCTATTTTGGATTATGGAAATAGTGAGAACAATGTTTCTCCAATTTTTCATCTGACTAACAGATGGAGAGGGGAGACAAGGGGGCAGGGAGAGAAGGAGTGAAACAGGAGGGTTGGGGGTGGAAATAAGAAATAGAGGGCACTGGAGCATATCCAGTATATATAATATTCAGTGGCAAAGAGTTGGTTACAGAGTGGGAGGAAAGAGAGTTTTAGGATCACTGCTATGGGCGTCTCTGCTCAGCTCAGCACAGTGTGGATGTATGTTCACTGATGGGAAAATACAGGCAGTAGAGCTGACAGGTGAAAGAATCAGTTCATAGAATCCTCAGTGTGCCATCTCCTCTTTCTCGTTGTGCAAATACAACTTTTTTAAAGACAGAATACAGCGTCGAGATGTGAGCAAGTGCGTCGTATACTGCGGAAATATAGAGTGACCTTCACCGTCACCTTCGAGTCTGCATACACATTGAAATAATGGAGTTGAGGAAAGGATTCAGTGTGGCAGAGTCCCCAAAAAAACTTGTCATCATCTTTATGCATCAACAAAATTACAGTTTATCAGATTAAATTTTTTAATTGTTAAAAAATCACCAACATTATGCGTGACTTTTTAACCTCTTTTGAAATCTAAACAATTAGGGAAAAAATATTTCCACAGGAAACACAGCCACAAAAGTAGTGCAAAATAGACGACTCCCTCTGAGTCATAAATATTTCAGTGCTGTGATATATTATACTGAGATGCTAGTGTAAGAGATAGAATCCATGCTCTTGTTACATTAGGATACAAATTGTTCCCATATATTGAAGCGCACACTTTAGGCATGGTTGAGTTCATTCATGACTCTTTCACTGTACGCATGCTTTGAGTGGACACTGATAAAGAAACGCATTCTGAATTGAATAAAAAAAAGTGACCTATTTAGAGTCAGGTTATTCGCCATCACCACAAGAGGACTCATGACACAGGCAACAGCTGATGCTACTTAGACTTCCTTTTAATTTAGAGCAAATAACAGTGAATCTGCAGCAGCTGTCAGTGATTGAGCAGACATTCACGTCACACCAATACTCACTCACTCACATAACATATATAACAGTGTAATCATATCTGCACTTATCTAAGTGAGACCGGTTGTGAGCAAAAAGATATGAACAAGGGCTCTGAGTGGAGCCAAAATAATATAACAAATATAACAAAATGTCAGCAGTTCAATATTCACAACAAAATTTACTTAATAATAATGATTTACCAATAACGTTGACCACAAATCTAGCCACAGGGACTTTTTGGATTTGTTTCACATAAGCACAGAAAAAGTAAATGACTTGGTTGAATGAAATACAGTCCTGGTGACAATGTAGGATCAAGTGAGTGTCACAGAGAGTGGTATGCGACCATCAGGCAACCACTTGTCATGAGGGAAAAATGAGCATTCCCTGAGCAATGTGAGTGGTTGCTGGAGGTTGATGGCAGTCGCTGGGAAAATGATCACCAGTTTGAAAGGTGGTAAGAGACTTGTCTACAAATAGTATCCAGCTGTGAAACTGTGAAATGTGTGACACAAACTGGAAATGGAAACAATTTTCCTTCAAAGTATAAGTTGTGCCTTTTGAAACATGTTGGCTGCAGCGCTAAGGCACAGCTTTTAGTTTGAAGGTGTACCTTCTTCTCCATTTCTGGTTTGCACTTTTTCAAGTTATACTTCTGCTTGGCTAGTAGTTAGTGAGTATTGGCAGACAAGTATGAAAATCTGCTCGCAACCAAATCAATCACAAGGTTTTTGGTGCAGCACCATCGTACAACTGATTTCACCCAGGATAACATTTTCTGGCAATTTGGACTCTTTATAATCAGCTGTTAAAAATTTTCAACAGAGCATATTTCCTCTTTTCAGTACTCCCAAAGCATTTCTTACACTGAATTGTGAAGAAAACGGCACCATTTTTTAAAAATGTACACCCCCCCCCCAAAAAAAAATAAACCCATCATAAAAAACAAAAATAAAATCAAAATCCTTGTAAGTGCACATGATAGATAATAAAAATGCAATAAAAATCAAAGAGACTGAAAGTGCAAAAGGATTATTTTGCCTGAGTAAAATGATGACAAAAGCAAATGTAGTGAGCTAGGAAAGGATTGAAGAAGAAGATGGAGAAAAACGATAATTATGACAGAAGAAGGTAATGGATGGTAACTAATTCAGGAGATAGGGTGTGAGAGAAACATCTGCTCAGCCGCAGCAGAGAACATTTCATTTTGATCATACGAATCCCTGTATATCTTGGGAGTCTTGTCTTACTGTATGGCCAGTCGTGTCAATCACGTTCTGTTTTTAGCTCCTGCACTGTTTTGGATTAAACCACTTGTCTTAGATTCTTGTCTTTTAACAGCTAGAAAAACAAAATATCAGAGGATAATGACACGCTTTCAGGCTGTGTTTACTGGCATGGTAGTGTTGTTTTCCTGATGGATGCCAGAGATGCAACCTGTCAGTTACTCTTATTTGTGTGCAGTTAAGCAGCAGAGACTTCAACAGGTTGGATGCAACTGTATGGTTGTTGTTATTTTTCTGTGTGCAGGGCTTATTCCGCCTTCAACTGTCTGCAGTCAAATTAAACTTTAATGCTGCTAAAGGTCTGAATATAGTCTGTGTATGTACATTTTTTCAGTTTAGTTTTAAATTATTGAAATTATTATAAAAACCATGATATGATCCAAGATGATGAAATACTGAAAGTCTACACTGAAATTCAATATAAATATCACTAATATTAACATTTTATAATGTGATGCTTCTATTACAACAGCAATATGCCTTCAAAAACCCAATAACTCATATCAGCATTATGTCATTGTGATTGGTTGTATGCAGGATTCAGAACTGCATCATCAAACTCTTTTGTCAGTTGTACCAACATACTGCTGGATTCAATTTAATTCAGTTCAATTTTATTTATATAGCAACAAAGCACAACAAACAGTTGCCTCAAGGTGCTTTATATTGTAAGGTAAAAGCCCAGCAAAAAAATGACCCCCTACGAGCAAGCACTTGGCAACAGTGGGAAGGAAAAACTCCCTTTTAACAGGGAAAAACCTCCGGCAGAACCACGTTCAGGGAGGGGCAGTCATCTGCCACGCCCAGTTGGGGCTGAGGGGAGAGAGACAGGACAAAACTGTGGAAGAGAGCCAGAAATTAATAACAACTAATCATTAGATGCAGAGTGTGGTATAAATAGAATGGAAAGAGGTGAATGAAGAAGTGCGTCATGGGAACCCCCCATCAGCCCAAGTCTATTGCAGCATAACTAAAGGAGGGTTTAGGGTCACCTGATCCAGCCCTAACTATAAGCCTTATCAAAAAATAAACATTTTGAGCCAAATTTTAAAGATAGAGAGGGTGTCTGTCTGTTTCTAATTTGAGAAATATATTGCACAAATGAAAGAAAGCAGTCCTACATATTTGTTTAATATGTACATTAAAGGACATATCCTGGTCAAAAATTACTCCAAAATTATTCACAATGTTACTGGAGGTCAAAGTTATGCCACCCAGCGTAAGTATCTGGTTAGACGCCATGTTTCTAAGGTTTGTAGGGCCGAGTACAATAACTTCAGTTTTAATTCAGAAGCAGGAAATTAGAGGTCACGAGGTTGTGATGATTTTCTTTCCATGTCACAGTATTTAAAAATGCACAGTACCCTCCTGAGGGACTGCAGGTTTCTCTTATATGATCACTGAAAAGAAAAGAAACTCATGAAAAGACAAGAAACTCATGTTTCAGGTTTGACGCTTCACTTTGAAAGAAAGAAGCCGACACAGACAATAACCAGAAGGTACATGTAAAATACTTCCCGTGTAAGGGAGTCACACAAGTTTCTAAAAATGTTCTCTAAGAAATTTCAAGCTAGTCACTGATTCTGTGAGCTTCATCACCTCAGGCAAGTTGTTTAGATTTAACTCGAAACTTTGAAAGAGCCAGAAGGACCTCAACTGAGGATGTAAGGGTGGAGTGGGCTCAGTGGATTCAATGGTTCTGCTATGTAGCTTGGGGCCAGACCCAGTAAAAATGCTTTAAAAGTGATCAGTAAAATCTTGAAGTCAATTCTAAATTGTATAGGAAGCCAATGGAGTGAAACTAGGGCCGGAGTGATGTGATGCCATTTGCTAATACATCACACCAGCCACGACATCAATGAGTTCTCATATGTAATAACTACAAACCTTTTTTTCTTTCACTTATTCAAAACTCACACACAAAGTGACCTGCTGATATTTGGAGACTGAAACAACAACAATAATGTAAGAGAAAAAACAACACAGATTTATTTGTAAAAATTCTGCAGTAAGATATAGTATCATTGCTTTAGCAGTGCAGGCTGGTTGCAGAGCAGCTCTATTAAAAAGGACCTTTTCATGAGTCAGAGCTGGAAAAGTCAAATTGCAAAGATCAAGAATAAATTTAGAAGTTCAACAAGACAGCAACTACATTTATTTCACCACAATAACTTTGTTCCCTAAACCAGACCAGTAAGAGGAAGATTTTGATAGTTGAATGGCAACAAAATACGTATGCCACATTATTTATTTATCTTTCTATTCATTTTGAGACCAGTGAGAGAACGATCGCAGGTTATTTCTTGGTCACTGTGAGTGTGTGACAAACATCTCTATCTGCACACTGTTGGCAGCTGTGGCTCAGCTGGTTAACATGTCATGCTTTTTTAATTATTTTTCGTGACATTATTCTTCGCTGTCATGTTGAAACAATCAGCAGACATGTTGCAGTTTAAATCTCAGGTTTGTCACAAATCTCTGTGACCGATTGGTCAGTTCCTTTGAGAGGCAGACATGTTCGTGTGCATTTTGGATATTAAAATTTTGTTTTGGACTGTAAATCAAACAGCTAATAATGTGTTGTTAAAGTTAAATAAACAAAGTTCTCTAACACTGTCGCCAAGTGCTTGCTTATAGGGGGTTGTTTTGATTTTTGGGGTTTCTCTGGAATTATTGTAGGGTCTTTACCTTCCTATATAAAGCACCTTGAGGTGACTGTTTGTTGTGATTTGGTGCTGTATAAATACAGTTGAAATGTATTTAATTTAATTAATGTTTGCTGCACATGACGCTGTCTGAAGTTCCAAAATGCAATTGTCATGGTCCTACATCTGCAACCTAGTGTTTTGTTTTGAAGGGACTTGTATTAGTTAGTTTTATGGTTCCTATTGTTCTCTCTTCATATTGTGGTTCCCAGTGGTTTTTGACTTTAGTTCTCCCTGTGCTCTGTCCCGTAATGTTCCCTGTCTGTGTGGCCTTTCCTGTGTCTGTTTTTCTCAGTGTATCTGTCTCCCTGTGTTGTGTCTATTCTGTATTCTCTGTGTGTTGTGTGTCTCTGTTTCCTTGTTGTCACGTTTCCTGTTTTATTTTGCCACTCTCCTCTCCCTGTGTGTTGTGTTTAATTTTGCTTCCTTTGCCTTGTTTGTGCAATTTTGTTCACCTGTGCTCCCCACTTGTTGCCACTTCCCCAATCACTCTCCTGTATATATTTCCCCTTATCTCTTGTTGGATTGTTGTTGTGGCTGTTTCGTCCTGTGTTCCCCTTGTGCCTACTGTTCCCTAGGATCATTTTCCCTGTTTAGGTTTCCTTACTTTAGTTATTTATATTGGTTTGTGTTCTTGTTTGAGTTTCAGCCACAATAAAGGTTTGTTTCTTAATTCTCCCCTCCACACACACCACATGGTCTGCTCCCATGCACCGTGACAGAAGTACTCTCCTATGATATATCTTCTAGCATATAAAGCACTATATGGAAAAGGTAAACACTTGATTTTAATTGGTTTAATATGAGAAAAAAAATCTCCAAATTGCTCCAACAAATTACCTGCAAGCAGCTATTTTATTTCAGAGGCACTTTGCATTGATTGACAGGTTAGGTTTTTTCCCCATCTCAAAAAAGTATAAAACATTAGGTTTCGTTTTTCTTTTCTTCTTCTTTTGTTCAAGGAATTTTTACTTTTCGTGAAGTGGGCTAAAGCAAGTTCTTCACCATAAATGAAAACCCTGAGACAACCTATGTCTCTCAGGGGTTTAAGCCTAGTGCAGAGATTCTAATTGGTCCCTGTCTTGCTCTTTAGTGTGTGTGGGATGCTCCTTCACAATGGATTTAGAGGAAGTCAGCACTCATGATGACGCTGCTTTCAGGTAGACAGACAGTTCATGTGGGGGAGGAAAGTGAAAAGAGAAGTAGTGAAAATTGGCACAGATGTGAGCTATGATTGCAGTAGAGTATGACTCTCATTGTAAGAGTGCAGGTGCTAAAAGTGGGGCTTTATGTGTTTTTTTTTTAAGTAAGGATCTTTCTAAAGCAGCAGAAACATACTGTAGATAACACTTGACTGAAAGTCAAATTGAAGCTGCCAATGTAAATAACTGTTTTCTGTGTGTATTTGAGGTCACTTTGAGATGATGTGTTGACTCCCCCCCCATTTTATGTAAGTATTTTACTGCATCTCTCAGGACTCTGATCATATATAAAGCCAACCACATTCTATCTTGCAATACCCTTTCTTTAGAAAGAAATTGATGTACAACTGAATTTTGCTCAATACTATGTGGCATCCTTATCCAAATATATCTTGATTGGGGTTGATACTCATGGTTGGGGCAAGAACTTCAAGTTTCAAGTATCAAGCATCTTGAAGCTAATATGTAGACAATATCTTTATTCAAACACTTTGGGGAGATGCTTTCATGTCACCACTGATTACCCCACTAGATGACTCTGGACTTGCTACCTGGTTCTATTCACATGACTTACACTCCCATCTCACCTGTTCTTGGTCTAGCAATCACCCTTACTTAGTTGGACCTAGCCAGTCGAAGCTGAGAAACATGAAAAATGTCATGAATCCTCATGTTGCGAGGGAGCTGGAGGCAGACAGAAACAGGGTTAACCAATGCCTCAATCTCAAACGGACCGATGTAACGAGGGGAGAGTTTCTTAGAGTCAAGTCGTAAAGGCAAAGTTCATGTCGAGAGCCAAACTTTCTGACCTGACATGTAGTTAGGAGCAGGAATCCGATGATGAAACAGAGGTGGCTGGTAGCCCAGAGAGGATTTGAAAGGTGACAAGCCTGTTGCAGATGAAATAATAGAATTGTGCGCATACTCAACCCAGGAGAGATGCGCGTTTCAGGTGGATGGATCAGAGGAGGCCATGCGTCGGAGTGCAGCTTCCATCTCTTGGTTGGTTCGCTCGGACTGGCCATTAGTCTGGGGGTCAAAGCCTGACAAAAGACTAACCTGGGCTCCCAGGGAGGTGCAGAACTCCTTCCAAACACGCAATGTAAACTGCGGACCATGATCTGAGACTATGTCCTGGGGTATACCGTGTAGCCGAAAAACGTCTTCTGTCAACAGGTAGGTGGTCTTCAGGCCCATCGAAAGCCTGGGCAAGGCAACGAAATGAGCTGCTTTAGAGAAGTGATCAACAATGGTTAGGATAACAGTGTTACCTGATGATGGAGGTAGTCCAGTCACAAAATCCAAGGCTATGTGAGACCATGGACGTCCAGGCCTGGGAAGCAGCCTCAGGAGTCCGGCAGGTGGTAAGCTGACAGACTTGAATTACCTGAGACCTGATGCTGGAAGGGATGAACAGGTGGTTAGGCAGCCCTACCCCAGGGTCAGGTTCATCCCGCTGTGCATTACAGATGGCTGAGTCAATCTCTCATGTGAGAGAGCCGACGATGCATGTAGGAGGCAAGATGGGAGTGCTTTTGGAAACTGATTCAGATGTAGTGAATTGCCAAGAGAGGGCGTCTGGTTTAGTATTACGGGAGCCTGGCCTGTAAGTGATGACAAAGTTAAAGCGAGAGAAAAATAAGGCCCACCTTGCCTGACGAGCATTTAACCATTTAGCAGTGTGGAGATATGCGAGATTTTTATGATCTGTCCAGACAATAAACGGATATTCTGCTTGGCAGTTTGACAGCCAAGAGCTCCCAATCCCCAATGTCATAATTATTTTCTGTAGAAGAGAGACGACAAGAATAGTAAGCACAGGGATGTAGCTTAACTTCCTTCTGCTGGGACAGAATAGCACCCACTCTTGTGTCAGAGGCATCTATTTCCACAATAAACTGTTGAAGGGTATCTGGCTGGATAAAGACAGGTGCTGAAGCAAATAGTTCTTTGAGTGTTGTGAAAGCCTCCTGGGTGGCACCGTCCCACTTGAACAGAATCTTAGGAGAAGTTAGTTTAGTGAGTGGTGAGGTTACCTTGCTGAAATTGTGGATAAACCTGTGGTAGAAGTTGGCAAATCTTAAGAAGCATTAGAGGTGTTTCTGGGTGGTAGGGACAGGCCAGTCCACAACTGCTTGCACTTTGGACAGATCTGCCTTGATCTGATTCTTTTGAATGATTTATCGTAGGAATGAAACAGTCCACATGGAAATCACATTTTTCACCCTTAACAAACAGTATATTCTCCAACAGTCTCTGAAGAACCTGCCGGACATGGAGCTTATGTTCCAAAAGAGATCTGAAGAAGATCAGAATATCATCCAAATACGCAAAGACAAAGTGATTAAGAAAGTCCTGAAGGACATCATTAACCAGGGCTTGGAAGACAGCGGGTGCGTTGGTGAGACCAAATGGCATTACCAGATACTCGAAATGTCCAAGATGTGTGTTGAACGCCGTTTTCAATTAGTTTCTTTCTCTAATTCAGACCAGGTAGGCATTGCGTAGATTCAGCTTTCTAAAAATTATAGCTCCCTGTAACAACTCAAAGGCAGAGGATAAAAGTGGCAGAGGGTATTTATTCTTAACAGTGATTGAGTTTAATCCTCGAAAGTCTATACACGGTCTGAGGGTTTTGTCTTTCTTCTCAACAAAGAAGAAGCCCGTGCCCTGGGGAGAGGAAGAAGGCTGATTTATGCCTGCGTCTAGAGATTGTGTAATGTACTTTTCCATAGCGTCACGTTCTGGTTCAGCGAGGCTGTACAATCGGCTGTTGGAAAGAGGTGCGTCGGGTAAGAGGTCGATGGCACAATCATAGGGACAGTGTGGAGAGAGAGAGAGTGAAAAAAAAAGGAGAACAATGCACCACTCCAAACAGAGCAGGCAGTCCCTGACAGTGTTACACGGTGAGGCATACAAGAAAGTTAAATGCTGAAATCTCACACTCTGTAGGTGCCTTAAAACAACACCAGTTCTCTGGGTTGTTTGAAGCACCCTGGAGAACTTCTCTGTGGATTGTCTCAGTGTATTCTGTCTCATCACAAACAAGCACATTACGATCAGAGGGACTCTGTTTCACAACTTTGTCATCTTTTCACTGAAGATACTGCAGTTTCTGACTCTAGCTGTTTGGGGGAGTTATGCACTATAGAATGAATATTGGAACTGATTAGATGCCCCTTAATGGTATTTACTGATGGATAACTACACGGCTCAAAAAAAAATAAAGGGAACACTCGAATGAATGAAATATTCTCATTGAATACTTTGTTCTGTAAAAGGTGAATGTGCTGAGAACAAAATCACACAAAAATCATCAATGGAAATCAAATTTATTAACCAATGGAGGCCTGGATTTGGAGTCACACACAAAATTAAAGTGGAAAAACACACTACAAGCTGATCCAACTTTGATGTAATGTCCTTAAAACAAGTCAAAATGAGGCTCAGTATTATGTGTGGCCTCCACGTGCCTGTATGACCTCCCTACAACACCTGGGCATGTGCCTGATGAGGTGGCGGATGGTCTCGTGAGGGATCTCCTCCCAGAACTGGACTAAAGCATCCGCCAACTCCTGGACAGTCTGTGGTGCAACGTGACGTTGCTGGATGGAGCGAGACATGATGTCCCAGATGTGCTCAATCGGATTCAGGTCTGGGGAATGGGCGGGCCAGTCCATATCTTCAATGCCTTCATCTTGCAGGAACTGCTGACACACTCCAGCCACATGAGGTCTAGCATTGTCCTGCATTAGGAGGAATCCTGGGCCAACCGCACCAGCATATGGTCTCACAAGGGGTCTGAGGAACTAATGGCAGTCATGCTACCTCTGGTGAGTACATGGAGGGCCGTGCGGCCCTCCAAAGAAATGCCACCCCACACCATTACTGACCCACTGCCAAACCCGTCATGCTGAAGGATGTTGCGGGCAGCAGATCGTTCTCCATGGTGTCTCCAGACTCTGTCACGTCTGTCACATGTGCTCAGTGTGAACCTGCTTTCATCTGTGAAGAGCACAGGGCGCCAGTGGCGAATTTGCCAATCCTGGTGTTCTCTGGCAAATGCCAAGCATCCTGCACGGTGTTGGGCTGTGAGCACAACCCCCATCTGTGGATGTCGGGCCCTCATACCATCCTCATGGAGTCGGTTTCTAACCATTTGTGCATACACATGCACAATTGTGGCCTGCTGGAGGTCATTTTGCAGGGCTCTGGCAGTGCTCCTCCTGTTCCTCCTTGCACAAAGGTGGAGGTAGCGGTCCTGCTGCTGGGTTGTTGCCCTCCTACGAGCCTCCTCCACATCTCCTGGTGTACTGACCTGTCTCCTGGTAGCGCCTCCAGCCTCTGGACACTACGCTGACAGACACAGCAAACCTTCTTGCCACAGCTCGCATTGATGTGTCATCCTGGATGAGCTGCACTACCTGAGCCACTTGTGTGGGTTGTAGAGTCTGTCTCATGCTACCACGAGTGTGAAAGCACCACCAACATTCAAAAGTGACCAAAACATCAGCCAGAAAGCATAGGTACTGAGAAGTGGTCTGTGGTCCCCACCTGCAGAACCACTCCTCTATTGAGTGTGTCTTGCTAATTGCCAATAATTTCCACCTGTTGTCTATTCCATTTGCACAACAGCATGTGAAATTGATTGTCAATCAGTGTTGCTTCCTAAGTGGACAGTTTGATTTCACAGAAGTTTGATTTACTTGGAGTTATATTGTGTTTTTTTTTAGTGTCCCTTTATTTTTTTGAGCAGTGTGTATAAACATCTGAAGTTCCTTAAACCTTTGCGTAGCATTCTACTGGGCCTTCAGTTATGTAATTTATACTATCATATAAGCTATAATATAATATGCTCCTCAAATAAATTAATGCTTTTTTCCTCTATAAAAAGACTCCCAGCTGTGCTATTAAAATGTAAATCGAAAAGATACAAAAATAGCAAAAGGCTGGCTTATTCTTTACAAAGCTGTACATCCAGGTACAGCCCTCCTGTACATGACAGACTGACTGAACAAAATTTCATCTGCAGGATTTTAGCCATGTCAGTAAATCCATAAGAAGACATATGCACTGACGTAGCACCGCTCAATATGGCGTCTGCAAGCATACAAAAAAGACCCACTTCTGCTATTAAGGTCACGTGACTTACGGTACAAACCAACTTCTGCTGCGTATGAAGGCGCCCTCTTTACCTGCAGGCAGGGACTCTTGGGGGTCCGGGCGATGCCAAAGCGTACAGTACGAACGGACGCAATATGAAGGCTGTATGTACACAAAATGCGGCGACAGCAGAGGATTTCAGGTTTCCAAAACTCTCCGACCTCACCGGAAAAAGTGCATGGAGGAAACCCACACAGACATGCGGAGAACATGCAAACTCCACACAGCGATAGAGAGGCCTGGGCCAAGGTGGAATCAAACCCAGGCCTTCTAGGTGTTGTCGTCTAACTGTGAAGGCAGCAGTGCTAACCATTTGCGGTGACGCAATCCATATCGCATATGAAAATATATCCTAGCCCTAATATAATACACTAAATGCAGACCACATTTGACCTCAAATGATGGCCTTGACCGGAGGTAGCGTGCTGTTTGTGTAAGTACCAGAGTGCACTGGTCATGCACATTTGAGTCTAAGGCTATTTCACCTCAGTAGCAATTTTACATACATTATCCAACTATAACTGAGCAAAAGTGATTAAAAGTTGGACTTCATTTAAGAACATATGAAGTTATCTGCCTGACCATCTTTGTCAGTTCTTACATCCTGTTTACGGTTCTCTCCTTCCTGGATGTGTCTTCCCTCTCTCTTTTCATCCTTTCCTGTGGGACAGTTGCACTTCCTCTAACTTTGATACCATCTCTCTCCTTCATGATTCTCTGGAGAATTTTGAAGTCTCCTGCTTTTCACAGCATTAATGTCAGAGTTACAGAAATTCCTGACTGTCAGGTGGAGTGCAGGATTCATCCAGAGGAGAGCGAGATGCTTTATTACAAACTATTCTGCAGTGTAAATCTGAAATCTGTTACAGCTGACCTATAGGATGTGCAGAAGAAACACAAAACATATATCATCAGATCCTGACCCATCCATGTATTACAGTTATGCAATAACTGTGTCACATGCAGAAATGTGCATATTGCTGTTGGGTTTTTTTCTCTGTTAATGATGGGTATATATTAAAGTTATTATCTACTGTAAGACTCACATACAGTAATTAAGACACTTCTGATCTTTTTAGTCCCATTAACTGTAGCATTTTGAAGATATTTCAGTATAGGTATAGTTGTATACTACAAACCACAAAAGTGATTTGTGGTGTTGCAGAGCTGTATGCCTGCACTTGTGTTTATTATGGAACAATTTCTATAATTCAACCAAAAATCTGAAACACTGCAAATCCATCACCTGACAAAAATATCTTGATTGCTTGCATTAGTCTTGAATTCTGGTTCTTCAGATTTGATTTACACTGATTCCTGTATGGAATTTTTATGGCCTCCATAGCTGTGGATGTGAGTGTGTGGTTCTCTGGCTCCCTGTGTTATAATACAATGGGCTGACAACCTGTCCAGGCTGTACCTTTCTCTTGGCCTCTGCAGCTCCTGTAACCCCAAGGTGGATTAAGAAAATGGATAGATGATCTGCACTTGTTAGTACTTCAACTGAACCATAAATGTCCAAAGGACCCAAATTGGCCTCAAATATGTCACTGTCTGAGGTGAGCCAAGCTTCCAAACATACAGTATAAGCTTTAGTCATCCTTACGCACTGTGCAGATCATGTAAGAACTGTAGCCTCCAGGTCGACATATGTTATATTTGTTTCTTTTTGAAAAGCAGTCTGTAGCAACTATAGTTTGAATATAGCCAGGTTTGTGGCAGTTCATCAGATCAAAGTGTATCTGTATGTATGTCACTGATTGACTTTAGAAAGCAGAGTGGGTCCCCGAGCAAGTGGTAGTTTTGTTTCTGCAACATGGTGCAAGGCAAATCCAATCAATTTCCATGCCACAGTGAACAAGCTGTGGAAATAGCTATTTTTCTATTCTGCACATCACATCATCATCACATCACATGACCATGTGTTGATTTAACTCTCTTTCATCTTTCACATATTGCAATCAAAGCGGTTTCATGGAGCCTAATGAAACACAGATGGTAATCTTGGTTGATAATTTAGATGAAAAAACAAAAAATCAGCATATGTCGCACAAGTTATTGATTTATATAAAACGGGGGCCATTTGTTATTGGAAAAGGCTTTAATCTCAGCAAATTCCCCACATGCAAGAAATGATAGTGTTGATTCAGGCTGCATATTTGCTGTGTGTTACATTACAATATCCATCCATAAGCAAATTGTGTTAACAGTCTCCTCAGCTGTGCAGACTTCCAAGATCCATTTATTTTTAAGATGCAGCTTTAAAACAAACTTTCATCTTTGCCATAACAACATTCCCAGTGTGTTCTCTGCTACATCTTTCACTCCATCCATTATTCCCTTGTCTTGAGTTTATTTCTCTTGTTATTGTGCTTGAAAACTGTATGCTACAGATACTCAAGTCTATGCGCTTCACAGCTCTAAATTAACAACAGTCTTCTTTATTGTAACATTAAATTTTGTCCTTTTAAACATACTGTCAATGTTATCCACATTATTTTACAGTGAATGTGACTAAAATATGTCACATTAACTCAACACGTGGCTGCTTTAAGTGCCAGGGTACAGAGTCGAATCAATTAAATCCATAACTGTAGACTGCATTTTCAATTTGATTATAGGTATTAAAACACCTGTTGCGGAGTTTTTAGATTTAGCAAATAGGAAAATGTGATTTTCAAAATTGCAAATCATCAAGCTCTACATGTACTGTCATTCTCAGTCCCCAAAAGTTGGCAAATTAGAAAGTACTTTACCACCTGGCCATCAATTTAAGCAAAAAGTATTTCAAAATCCATGTCGATGCCCTTCAGTAAAACGTTACAGGTGTTTTTTATTTTGTTTTTAACTCCAGCACACTCCATGTGCACAGTCAATGTTCCTATATATATATATATATATATATATATATATATATATATATATATATATATATATATATATATGTGTGTGTGTGTGTGTGTGTGTGTGTGTGTGTGTGTGTTTATATATATATGTATACATACGTATGTGTGTGTGTGTGTATATATATATATATATATATATATATATATATATATATATATATATATGCATGCATATATATGTGTATATATAATATTTGCAATGAGTGTATTTACCTCCTTTCAAGCTCATCCCATTTACTTCATTTGTACTGACAGTTCAACTTAATGTTAGGATTAGCAATGTTGATTAAATTGCACTCTTGTCCCTTTGAAATATGTCACTATTTGGGCCACATTCATCATCTATCTGGCTTGCAGTCTGCAGCCTCAGGCTATGTTTTTGAGTTCAGAATTCTTGCTCAATTGCTAATGATAATGGTGCGTGCCCTTTCTTGTTTTACTCAGTTAAACTCAACCCAAAACAGGCATTGTATGTATATCTGCACATTGAATGTGCAGAGGTATCTTTCTGAAAAATATCTGACCTATTAAAATGAATTAATAAATCATTAAAATGAAAAGGCAATGCATACATATTTGAAGAGGCTTCTTCCCAAGCAAGACACAAGTGAAGACAACGAGCATCATATGTGTTGGCTTGACAGAATGAATACTCTGAATGTTAATTCCATATTTAATCTTGTGATAATACTTCGGGCATCGAAATGTTTCTTGCTTAAATCCATCTTTTCTTCACTGAAGGCATCAAATTATTCAAAAGGACAGCTTGTTAGCATTTTATACCCTTGTTTTAACATGTCTGCAGAGGCATTTTCAAATAAACTAAATCCAGCTCAGTCTGGAGGCATTTGAATAGAGCAAAGGGTGTGTCTACATCTACACGTGTACCTTCATCTGAAGTGCATGTGCAACTGTGGCTTATAGTAAAAAAGCATTTAAAAGAAATTTGCTGAGCAGGGTCTGTTTTAATGTTTCATTCTCCCTGCTGCATTTTTTTTCTTTTTCCTCTTTATTCAAATTGTAGTTAAATGACTTCTCTCATGACTTCCAAATGTATTATGAGATGCAGGCACTAATCAGTGTTGATGATAAATTGTAATGTCAACCACTTAATATGCTGATATATTCCCAAAATGCCCTGGGATAATAGAGTGAGCCTTGTGTGTTCTTATCAAAGATTGCTAGAAAAGTCACATTAATTAACAGCAATAAATCTGGCTCTTAACTTTTATAATGACCTTGCTCTCTTTGTCTCACAAGGGTCTTTGATTCCAGTATGTTTTCTGACTGTGTACCAGCTCAGGTATAACAGGATTACAAAAACATCCCATCATACCCATATCTAAATCACACTCATAACAAAATTTAATATTTATGAAATCATAGCATTCAGTTAAGCTGGCAGTTCAGCCTTTCAAAATTAAAATGTTTATTGTCTTTGAATCATGAATGTGCTAAAGTTGTCAAACTTGTTAATGAGTCTGATACATCTGTGCAAGCAGGTCTGATAGTGATCCTAGAGGAAACATAAATATGATTAAGCAAAATCAACAGACTCATTATTCATTCACTTACTCAAGCTGGCCTAAATTTCAAGGTGACTGTAGTAATGCCTTCATTTTGCCAGAAAACCAAGAAATAGTCAATCAGAATGTCAGAATTAGTCATAATTTACTTGCATTTCTTTCATGATTTTGTTTTCTTTTCTTTTTTTTAGTATGGCTCTATTGAGTTTCACTTTATTGGCTGAACTTTTGCACGTTGGTATGCCTTTTTGGCCATTTTATTTTATTAAAATATCAGTAAGAATAAGTGCAAAGAAATGTAATAAAGCAAATGCCCCGGAAATAATCTAATATCAAAAAAGTGAATACTTTCAAAATCTTAAGAATAAGATCAAGTAACAATCAAAAGAAAGTCAAGTAAAGTAAGATAAAAGCCATGCTTGATTTTTATGTTACTTTACTGTGACTTTCTAATTAGGTTAGGGGCAATAACGCCTCCGTCACACATGTCTAGAGACTGGTCAATGACCCCGGGAAAAATGCATTTTCCCCAACCAGTTGGTGAGTGGTTGCTGGCTATCACTGGATGAAATCAGTTGCAAAGAGGGTGCTCACTAGCAGATTGTCGTGGTCGCCCGTAGTTTGCATTGAAGGTGTTTACTTCGACTGCAAATAGCTGCTAACTAACCACCGAGCGGTAATGACGTTAAAAAGGTGCAATGCAAATGCATGGAGACCATTTGCCTTCAAAGTAAAAGTTCTACCATTGACACCAACTTGTTTAAAAAAATACAGCTTTTACTTTGAGGAATGATCTCCATTTCTCCATAACAGTGCCACAGTGTACTTGGTGAGTGTACTCTCCAATACTTGTCAAGTGTTTACAGCCAAGTCAGTGTCTTCCACACTATGGAATCCATACAAACCACTTGCCAACTGGTTGAGGAATACACCTTTTTTCCCTGGCAAATGGCAGTTACCATGCAGGCACTGATTGGTCTTTAAGCCTGCATGATTGAAGATTAAGCTATCAATTTCACGGCGACTGCCAGCAACCCCTCGCAACAAGTCAGGGAGCCTGTACTGTAGATGGTAGAGGGGTCAGAACAGGAGGCAGCAATATATGGCTGCAGTGGATGTTACAGAGGGAAAGATGTGAAGTTTTCCAGCTTAAACTGACAATTTATTAAAGACAACATAACGGTTAAAAGTCTACAATATCTTTGTAATTCTGTCGAGAACTTTGTTAAATATATACAGTAAATTGTCCAGTGCTTAACTTGATAAATTTATTACAGTAACCACTGGTTGACTCCTCCAGTCAGTTAGAAAGGTGCACTCACTCACAGTGCTGTTAATTACAATCAGTAAGTGTGTGTGTGTGTGTGTGTGTGTGTGTGCGTGTGTGTGTGTGTGTGTGGGGGGGGTTCTTATCCTAATCAGACAGCAGATGAACCACGGCTTCAAACACCATGTTAAGCTCTCACTCGGCACTGTTGCATCAGAATTTCTGCTCCGAGGATTTTATCCGTCTGCCTGCACAGAAGGCAGAGAAAAGAGAACAAATTATTTTGTCCTTTACATTTAGGAATGTGTTATGGTACAAAAAATTTTGTTGACAGCCCATGCAACACAGTGACCAGTGTGGTGCTTTCCCAACAAATCGCACAACTGTGCAGCCATATAACACGCTAAATGCAGACCACATTTGAGGACAGCGCATTGATATCACGGTACCCTCAGGGTTCTGTGTTTTATATTGCATCACATTTGGATCAGATAAGATTATAGTAATCTCCTTCGTGCATGCAGAGATTTCACCCACAAATACCTGACATTAGGAGATACTTAATTAAAGCTAATTAATGCAAAATCCTTCCATAAATCTCATAAATTGTTTAGATTAAAGATTAAATGTAATGTTGCATAACATACTATAAGTACGAATGTTACATTCCATGAGTAAAATACTTAAGCGAGTAGGAAGCATATTTCGAGAAGCCCAGACCTGTGCAAACAACATGAAAATTGATTTGAAGTACTCATAAACAGACAATTCATCTCTGAAATTATGTTTATTTTGACATTCACTGTTCTTTTGTCTTGATGGAAAGAGTATTAGAATACAGGTGTTGTGTTGTTTACAGAACAAACTGATTGCCAAGTGCCTCCACAAGAGAACATTAAATCACTGTGCCATTCATCACTAATACATAGCTGAGCCGGTTGAGATGCCCAGAATCAATCATCTAAATGGGGCCATGAAAGCATAGAGTGTGCTATTAAATGAGTTGTATCGGCAGCAAGGCTCTCCTCTACATAATCAGTGCCGCTGCTGGAAGGAAGAAAAACACTTTAACATCACAACATCTGTCTAATCACTGAATTTGAATCTAGTTCTCAAACAAGGGATGGTGATCGACCTTGCTTTTTTTCACACTGGTTAACTCATGGTTAAAAGTGAATAATGCATCAAACAGAAGTCCTTCAAAGAGTCATTTATTCTATTAGCAATTATCAGCATGTTAAAGGTCAGAACGATAGCTAAATCCTAGTAACAATCATTCATTTGTTGGTCTTTGTGAGAATGCATTTGATAATTAATTGTGATCATGCATTTCTAGTATGACACATGGCTAAACCACAATTGATTGGTAACCCGTCGATGGTTGTGAGCAATGTAAGGGTGAACAGGTTCACTGAGTGCATGGGTTCGTGGCAATTTGATACACAACAGACAAGGGCCAAGAAACAGCTATATGCCAACCAAATGCAGAGATACAGAAAAATTAACATGCTGCCAAACATGGATATAAACAACGTAGGTTCAATATAAACAGCTTTGCAAATGCTGTATGTGGAAAGAAAGGATAGACCCTATTTGTTTTGATAAAATCCACTGTGTGTGAAATGTGAAAACACATTTTGCTTGTTTCCCATGAAAAATTGATACTTACCTCTGTACTGATTTTGATGAGAGATACAGTTGTGGTCACAGATTTACATACGGTCATCATGGTAAATGAACTGGTTCTCATAGAGCATTTTTCTACTCTACATGAGCATGTTTTATACAGCGTGTCTCAGTCACACATTCACGCAAGCACTTTGTACATTTAAGTGATTTGAATCTAACATTCGCACACATAATGCTCTCCAATGAACACTTTAGCATTTAGTATCTTGCCCTAGGATACTTTGGCATGCAGACTGGAGCAGCCAGGGATTGAACAACCAACCTTCTGATTAGTAGATGACCTGCTCTACCTCGATATTTGATGACCACTTTTGATGATCATGCCACAACACTGGCAACACAGAAATCTATCTCAACAAATAATGTTTAAATTAACAAAATATCAAACACAACAATGATCATATCTAAACACAATAGTGGAGTGCTAAGCTGTCAGCTAATGCTAGCAAACATGGTTTGCATTCATAAATTGCTGAGTTGCGCTACATAGAAACATAGAACATAGAAATGCATTATTAAAATTTCACTCACCAAAACTGGAGCATAGACCATTTGGATGACCTGTTAATACAGCTAACCACATCTATCCATTATGGTCAAGAGGTGAAGTTCAGTGACTTGAATTGGTTGAGTCCTAGCTGGCAGTTACTGCTAGCAGCCACATATGTTGGCATCCATCAGTCAATCTGTCAGTTAGTGTTCACAACTCAAATGATACACACTTAAAGGCTGGAGAAAAATTAAATGACTAAGTGATATAAAAATACCTCTGAAAAAGGTGAAAATTGTGTATAGTGAAATATTTTTGTACCAGAATGTAAACATGTTTTTTTCTTCTATATAGGTTTTTTTTTTTTTTTTTAATCACAGGAGTGAAAGGGGACTGGCTCACTATCGGAGCCACTTCTGTGTGGGCTTCATTTTCTAGCCCAAGAGGTTTCCTCTAAGTTGAGATACTTATGAATTTGAACCATTTAACAAAAATTTGCTGAATAACCTGACATTGTCAGACAACATTCATTAATTAATTTGCCAGTGAATGGGCCTATCATGAAATTATTCACAATGTATGATGTGTTTGTAAACAGGTGGTAAGCCTAAAATTTGTGAGTGAAATAGTAATTTTTATGTTACCAATGCACATGTATGTCTTTATATAAATATACATTTGTTCTATGATAAAGCATTGTAAGCATTTGTTTTCTCCTCACACAGAAGGTGCTTTCATCAAAAATTTATTTCAAACAACATACATATAAAAGTCAGGTCAGAGCTGTTTCTGTGCACTGCTTGTTTTCCAGGAATATGTTTACTCTGCATAACTGAATATAGTGCAGTTGTTACCTCTGTAATGCACAAAGCAGCCAGCGGATCAGATCAGCCAGATAATAATTTGATGTGGAGCCTGAAGCAGCTGTTGTCATACATGATAGCTTTCCATGGCAGCAAAACACAGCTCCCTTTTATTACTAGAGAGGGATATTATAGGGCTCATAAACCACACTGCCAAAACCAGAAATTTTTCAGAGAGTTTAGCAAAAAACTTTGTGTGAAGATAAATAAATTAAGGTATTAATGCTACTTAGTGTATCTGTGTAGGTACTCAATCATTTGGGTCTTGGTAGTCTGAAGAGCTAGAAAGAAAAAAAATCTAAACTAAACTCAACTGATTATCACCAAAATTACTTCCCTCCTCAGTGACAGCGAGGTCATAAGGCGAGACCCCACAACCAGCTATAAGAAGAAAGTCATCTATTGCCCACAACTTGAAAAGGATAAAGCCATTGATCAGTCTTCATGTTAACCCATTGTTAGCAGCCACCTGTAACATTTCCAAGCATCACATCACCATCATCACCCTGCAGCCTGAAGTGACCCAAATCTGATTTTTTTTTGCCCTTATGCTACCTGTATCTGATCTTTTCATGACAGTCTGAACAACAAACACACCATCACAATGGAAGCACCACAGACTTCACCAACAGGGTCCACAAACATTTCACTTGTATACCCACAAACAAGGCAGTGGAGACTCAAGAAACAACTACAGCAAGACAGTTCCTCACACAACAGAACCACGGTTACTGCATAAAAACCACACAAAGGCAGTAAATAGTAAAGCTCTTGGCTCCTTCACAGGGATAGCACCTAGCCACTGGTACAGATATGTGGATGACACCTGGGTCAGAAATCAAACCCCAAGAAGTAGAAGCCTTCACTCGCCACATCAACTCAATGCTATAAAAACAAAGTTCACCGGGGAGGATAACAAAGATAATAGGATACTGCTCCTGTGCTTATTGAGGCAGATGGAAGCCTCAACACTGAAGTTTACCAGAAGCCCACACACACAGACCAGTATCAACTCTTTGACTCCCACCACCCACTGAAACACAAACTTGGGATGATCAGAACCTTGCAACATCAGGCGGAAAATGTTCCCTCTGAAGCAGAAGTGACAGAAAAGAAACATGCACATGTGGAGAAGGCTCTTAAACTACGTGGTTGTCCCAACTGGTCATCAAATCAGCAAAGATGAACAGGAAGGAAGCTCAGACACCAACTAGAGAGAAAGAGAATGACAGACAGAACAACAGTATGTGGCTGGTTTGTCTGTCAAGGCGGGTGGTGTGGCAGGCAGAGTTAGAACCCAAAATGCAGGACTCTGCAGTTTATCTCAGAGTCCTTCAGTTGCCCTGTTCAAAAGCAAAATACAAAAATGCTCCCAGGAGCAGAACCTGGGGCAAGTAATCCGAAATACTAAGACGCTTCAGGACATCCTGGTGTACTTCAAACCCAGCCACAACCTAAGACAAAAAGGCAAGAAAAAACAGAGCACATATAATTGGTTGCCAATCGCTGCATATGTAACCAAGCACAAAAAAAAAGGAGAACAAACAGCATCTGGAAGATAAAAACAAGCGCACAATCTTGCTTTGTTTGTTTGTGTGTGATTGAGCAAAGTAAGTGTCTGTGTATTGTGCGTTTGTCATGAAACTTGGTAATGAGGGTGAGAAGCTGCAATGACGCCCCCAGAAGCCCAAGACAGACAGAGAAGGACCCAGAAGACCCGGGCTGTCTGCTGCACCCAAGGAGCGCTGAAGAACCGAGGCCACGCATCCTGATAACATCCGCATGCCCACCCCAGCAGAAGGAAGAGGGGGGACCCAGCCAGAGCCCCCATGGCCAAAGGGCAAGAGCACTAGCGAACCAGTAAATGGCCATCATTGAGCAGAGGTGGTGGCTTATGACACCAGCTGTCAGTCACCTAGAATGTAGTCTTGAGATCTCTTCCCAACTCCTACTCACACCTTACTTCAGGTTACCTCAATAAGTCACGTGATAGGGTGGGGCAAGCTCTCACAGTGGTTTCATGTGAAGCCCCTGGTGATGATGAGTAGGTCGACAACCACCTCCAAGGGGACAGCCCACACTAGGGTTTGAATACATGGGATTTATTACTTTAAATGAATCAACAACCCCAAGTCATATTAACTGTTAGAATCCTCAAAGCGAAGGTCAAGGAGGAGGAGGAGTAGCAGCAATCTTCCTCTCCAGCTTATTAATTAACCAAAGACCCAGACAGCGTTTTAACTCTTTTGAAACTCTGACTCTTAGCCTTGTCCACTCTAATTGGAAAATTCAAAAACCTGTTTTATTTGTTATTTTCTTTCGTCCACCTGGTCCTTACTCAGAGTTTCTCTCTGATTTCTCAGACTTTTAATCTGATTTAGTGCTCAGTTCAAATAAAATTATTTTAGTGGGTGATTTTAACATCCATGTAGATGCTGAAAAGGACAGCCTCAACACTGCATTTAATCTATTATTAGATTCAATTGGCTTCTCTCAAAATGTTAATGAGCCAACCCACCACTTTAATTATACTCTGGATTTTGTTCTGACATATGTGAACACACAACACTGTTTCATCACTTTAGTTAGGTGCCTTTTTTATGGTTGAATGATTCATAAGTCAGTGTTTCTTAACAAAAAAAACCTTCCTATGAAAATTTTCTTTATTTCATTATTCTGTATAATAATATGTATATTTTTTTGTTAAGTATATTTGTGTTCTCAGTTCTTAGTTCTTTAGTTTAGTTCTCCCGCTGTGTCTTCCCCCAATATAATGTTCCCTCCCCCTGGTGTTCCTGGGTGTCCTGCCTCGCTTTGTGTTTCTGTGTTTGGTTTGTTCTCCATCTCTGTGCCCCCATGCCTGTCCTGTCTCTCTGTGCTTTGTCCTTGGTGTCCCCTGTATTTTGTCTGTCTCTCCTGTATATTGTTTATCTTCTGTCTCTGTATTTAATCATTATTTTTGTATTTAATCATTATTATTGTATTTAATCATTATTATTAATCTCTGGCTCTCTTCCACAGCATGTCTTTTGTCCTGTCTCTCTGCCCAGTGACTGCCCGGTGACTGCCCATCCCTGGGCCTGGTTCTGCTGGAGGTTTCTTCCTGTTAAAAGGGAGTTTTTCCTTCCCACCGTCGCCAAGTGCTTGCTCATAGGGGGTCGTTTTGACTGTTGGGTTTTCTCTGTGTTATTGTAACCCACAATACAAAGCGCCTTGAGGCGACTGTTTGTTGTGATTTGGCGCTATATAAATAAAATTGAATTGAACTGAATTGAATTGTGTCAAGTTCACGTCTTAGTCCTGGGGTCTATTCCAGGAAGCAGGTTTAGCTAACACCTCTGGGTTTGTTAACCCTAAAATGAGGGAAATTCGGGTTTGCTGTTCCAGAAAGAGAGCTAACTGCAACTCTGAGTCGGTTACTGGTGTAAGAGACTCTGTGAACCTAACCTGCTCGCTGGCAGGTTTTATCCAACAAACTCTGAGTATCTCTCTGACTCCTCCCCTCCTGCTGCACCTGAACCACCTGTTCATTCATTTCCTCATTCATAAAGTCGCTGCAAAGCACTCAGAGGAGCGAATTCATCTGCAGACGTTTATGTTTCTACAAGCACTGAAATCCCAGTTAGACTTTAGTTCGTTATTTTTGTGTGTAACATGAAGCTTTTACAGTCGTTCACTCGTCAACAAACTGTATGGACGGAGATAGCGATGATGTCACAGATTTATTATGAGGCAGCTGCAGCTGTCAGACTGTCAGTCCGTTCCTCTGAAACATTTACTGTAGTTACTGTAGCATCACTGTTACATCACACTGATCCGGATGAAGCTTTAGACACCGAACACACTTTGGATGGAAAAATGTCCGGATTCTGGAGATGATGTGAATGCTTGAGTGAAAATGTCTGTAATTCAGAGCATGTATCTCTACATATTTTCCACTGAAAATCACCTAAATTGGCGATCATAGGCTCTATAATGGATCTGCAAACCGTGTCCAAGTCCACCTGAATTCTCCGTTAAAAGAATGAATAAAGTGAGAGTGCTATTCTATCAATAGATTCCATTTTTACTCTATGATTATTTAAACAAATAAATGGCCATAAACTGAACTGTCATAAACTGCAGCAAAAACAGTTTTTATTAAATAAAATCTGACCTGACGTCAGCTCCGCCCCCGGGGTCTGCTGCTGTCTCAGTCTCTAACACACAGGTCGGTCAGTAAACTCAGTCTGAGCTGTTTCTCCACATTTTAATCTTCACTTCTGGCTCCTGCATTTTGTCCATCAGGCTGCAGCTGAGCAATTAGATTTTATAAATTAAATGTGAAATAAGGATTCAGCATCATCTGATGGAGATTCAAGTTGTGTAAATGATGACAGCAGCTATTATAAAAGAAATTATATATTTTATGACAAACTTTGATTCTGTCTATGATGATGACAGAGTGGGTCAGACTGATTAAAGTGACTCGTCATGATCCACACTGACACGATCCTCCATCCATCGGATTAAAATGGAGGCTCCGCTCTTTATTTACCCGTTGCCATGGTGAATCCTGGTGTCGGAGCTCCATTGTTGATGGCTTTCTTTCCTTACTCACACACGCCCTAACTCAGGGTGAACATACTCAGAGTTTATTGAACTAACTCTGATCAGCTGTTCTGGAACAGGAAAATCAGAGTATGTTTTCAAAGTATGTTTTGTAGAACATGCTTCCTGGAATAGGCCCCTGGTCTCTGTGTTCGTTACTTCCTGTTGCACTTTGGTGGGTTTTTGTCTCTTCTACCTTGTATCTAATTTGACTTCCTCTGTCTCTTTAGTCCTGATTTGTGCCTACTGTGCTTCCTGTTTCTTCTTCCATCATTACCTTGTGTACTTATTGTCTGTGTTTCTCCTTCCCCTTTGGCAAATTGTCCCTCATTCTCGTCTTTGCAGTGTGTTGCTTTATTGGGTGTTTTTCTGGAAAATCCTGGTCAGTTAGATTATTTGCTCATGTAGAGCTCTTGCTTGTTTTCTTTTGTTCTGTGAATAACCAGCAATAAAGCTGTGTTTAAGTTTATGTCAGTCTCCAGTGTCTTGGATTTGGGTCCACGTCCTGCCTGCCACACTGCCAACTATGACAGAGAGAAATAAAGACCTTGAAACTTTTCACGCTGTTTCTAATGTGTTTGCATCGGAGTCCTCCTTTTTGTATTGGCCAAGTCAGCCCATGACAAATAAATTCAGTGTCACCATGAATGGCTTAAATTTTTACTTGAACTAGTACTTATATATAATATTTACACTAAAAGTACAGATAAATTAATGTGTACGTAGCTTTTGAATTGTACTTCTTTTTAATTAAGTAAGGACATTGTTTGCACAGTGTGAAAAGTCAGATATGTAAAATAGCTACTGCAGAAAGCTTAAGCATAATGTTTAGAGGATGTCTCAAAAATAAAGATTAAATACAGTAACTGAATAAGGAAAACCTAAACCGCAAGCACTGTTAAATTATCCAGGGTCATGCTGATGATTTGAAATATTTAAAAAAAAAAAAGGAAAGAAAAAAAAGCAAGAAAATATATTCAGATTTTAATTTTACATTTTACTTTACTCTGTATAATTTGTTGTTCTCTCACTGAGAATCCTGCAGGTGGTTACTTCTCTTTCCCACCTTCCATCTTATCTACAGTGGTGTGGACTGGTGGTGGCAGTGGTGGTTAGTGTCTGTGGCTCTCAGTGTAATCATGAGGTGAATTAGCACTCAGGAAAGAAGGATTGTGTGTGTGTGTGTGTGTGTGTGTGTGTGTGTGTGTGTGTGTGTGTGTGTGTGTGTCATCAATCAAATTCATTCAAGTAATAGTGATAAGTGTCCCCTTGTTGCAGTGAAACTGGAGTGATTGAATCCGACATGTTTTATTATAAGTTAGAGCTTTGCTCTGCACTTCACTGCCAGTTAGGACACCTCTGCAGGACAAAATGTATTTCTCCCTTTGCACACTGATGAGACCTGAAACTGACCTAAACTGACTTGAATCTTAATACTCTGCCCTCAGTGCTGACATATTATATTCCTGATACCAGGTTATTAGCTCACCTTGACCTTAGGCTCTAGTTTGTGGATTTTCAGTCTCCGGAAACCCGTGGATATAACTCTCTGTAGCCTGGCTGTGGACTGCACATGGAAGCTGAACTCTGGACATCAGACAGGACTATTTTTTCTTTTTTCAAATAAGGGGTTATAGCTTTTAGTTAGTTCACTGATTATGTAAATATATATCAAACTGAATAATAATGGTAAAGATATAATGCCAACAAGGTTTGGTTTACAGAACCATGGCATTATGTCCAAATGATCAGCCTCCTCCCTGTGATCACAGACTATGGGTCACATCAAGGTAGGGACCTTTAGTTTGGAGTGAATCTGGTTTAACACAAGCAGCAGCCTCAGGGGCTGAAAAAATGTAGTGCTTTGATTGAAAGCTGAGCTGACATGGACAGCTGTAGCCAAAAGCTGCCTGCTGGGGCTCACCTCCAATAATTTAAGTCACTGAACTGAACCTTTTGACCGTGTTTGTGCTTTCAGTGCCAATTGGAAAAATTTTTACTGGGATTATCTGACACATAATGTGGTCTGCTGTGTTGTACAGATGTAAAAAAAAATTGCTTCGGTTTTGGTGACTGAAATAATTGTATTTTATTTATACTGTCACTGTACAACCTTACTGCTTCCATAGGAACTAAGAGGGTAAATAGCAGCCAGGTGCTGCTAATCAAATGCATTGATTATGTAATCATCAGCAATGGTGAGCAACTCTGTAAAAGCAGAAGTTTTGGCATTTTGCTGGTCTGGAGGATTCGTTGTGTTAACACAATCTCAAGGAGGAAAGACATCAGCAGTGGCTCATCAATTTGGGGAATAAGGTAGGGTTTTGTTGTTGTTGTTTTCCAACCAATTTTAAGTTCATAATTCTACAGTGAGGATGATTATTAACAAGTGGAAAACAAAATAAAGACAGTTGTCAAGAAGACAGTTGTTCTCTCTTCTTTTACATTGAGCTGGCCTTGGTATACCAAAATATTCTAGAATCAAATGCGATGCCATCTGTCTGACAGCTAAAGCTTAGTCCAAACTGGGTCACGCAATAAGACAAAATGGCTGAAAAAGAAAAGAATCAAAACTTTTTAGTCTTGACTTGACTTTCACAGTCAAAATCAAGACCTCAACCTGACTGAACTGCTGTGGCGAGACCTTAAAAACGGCCGTCCATAAACAAATGTCTGCAAACCTCAATGAACCATGTTGTAAAGAAGAGAGGGCCAAAACTCCTCAACAGTGATGTGACAGACTGACAAAGTCACTCGGAAAATGATTACTGCAGGTTATTGATGGTAAACACATTGTACAATCTGACTCATATGTTGTATGGTCTCATAAACTGTTTTATATAAACTCTGCAGTCTGTTCATTGCAGCTTCAACAAGTCATCCACAACATTATATCCCCTGGCAGGGTAAATGAATACCATCAGTCTTATCATAACAATGCAGTATTTTGCTGGAACATAAGCAATAAGCATCACTGTATGGTACATAAATTCTGCTTGATTGTTTTACTTTAGATTTAGTTCCTTATCCTATCATTTGCATTTGCTGTCAGTCAATCATAACTTTCAAGGTGTATTTGTAACACAACACAATCGAAATCCACATATTTTGAGCAATTTCATTGTTTTATGAAGAAGAATTCCCAATTATTAACAGCATGTAGTTTCTTGGTGTAACTGAGTGGACTGCCTCAGCAAATCTATAAAATTTATGATGAAAAGTTTTGAGACTGAGTGTCAACTTCACTTCTGTGAACCTGTAAAAGTCAGGTCCTCCCATTTCTTTTGTTCTTTCAAAGATGTGGATTGTTGAATGTAAAAAAAAAAAAAGCTTATTATAGCTGCAGTAGTTATTCCTTCTACAGTTCCTCCTGAAAGCAGCCTTCAGAGTTTGATACAGCTCCAGGTCCAACTTAACAAGCTCATCAGGTCCAGGTCAAATCCATCTGGCTGCTCAGATGATGAGCAGCTCCAGCAATAAATGTCTTTAATTGCCAGAAGTCATTTGAGTGCATATTCTTTTACCACATTCACTGTCTATATTCCATCAGGGTGAATATGTATTCTGTCTACCACCTCATTAAGAAAAAAATCATAAAAGGATGAATTCCTAAAGCACATTTGTGTTTTTCCTCACCAACTGATCTCATTTTTTGTTGCTGGTGAAATATAAAGTACGTGCATTTGGTACTCTTAACATCCCGTTTGTACACTGACATATTAGTAAAAATGCAGCTAAATAATAAGCAGCCTTTGAAAATTAAGTAGTGTTTACAATTTATTGAGACTGGGTTTACCTTAATGTAAATATTCAGATCAAATGAATCTGGCTTTTTAAATCATGACTGTCTCTTTAGAATTAACGAAGTAAAATAAAAAATGTCAGCAGAGGTTGCTTGTTTTTGTTTTATAACGGCCACACACACACACACACATATATATATATATATTATATATACGCTAAAGATAAAAATCTAAAAACAGTCGAAGTTGTGCTGCATTCACATCTTCTAGTAGATTTTCAGAAGGTACTTCACGTAGCCTTGGTAATCAGAGAGGGTCCAGGTTTCCAGCTCAGCCGTGATCTTTTCTTTCAGGTCAGCTGCTCTCACATTCAGTGTGCCGGAGACTGGGTACCCAGTCTCATAGTGTAGGGATGATGACATCTCCCTCCTGACCTCCTGACCTGACGTCCTGACTCCCCCGTGTCATACCATTTGTGTTGTACCTCAGTCTCTAGTTGTCATAGCAGCTGCTTCTTTTAAATGTTCGAGCACTGAGCTACAGTCTAGATGTTGCACATCAAAGAATCCATAGGTCACACTATAGATAGATAGACAGTTAGATAGATAGATAGTTAGATAGATGTGTGGTTGCTTTTGGTAAGAGCTTTTCATCCCCTTCATTTTTCATATTATGAAAATCTACTACTGTTCAAACAAAGGGAGTTTCTCTTATGAATTGGGTTTTTGTTTGGCGTTTTTATGCTGACTGATTCAATACTATTCTGCAGCAATTAGACTTAAAAGCTTCCAAGGTTTAGCTAAGAAAGTAGCCATTACTTTTGCATTCTGTGTGTAGGTCTGAATACACATTCTTGTTGTTCTGCTTAATTTCCTTTCACTTCTTTCATCATACTTTCTTTTACTTCTGCTTTTCTCCCCTGACATTAAGCAGAACTCTTTTATATTAATGTATCAAATTGATATGTTTTCAGATGGCCAGGATAAAAGCAGTATCATACAATAAAACCTGGTAACTTGGGCCATGTTTTAATTGATCATTGGCATTCTGAGACTCTTTGACAGCCTTCATGTTGTGGTCTACAGTTGCAGGCAACACATTTTGATCTTTAATGCCTTTAGTGAGATGAAAAGAAACTGAATTGCTGAAACTAGCTCCTTTTTTTTTTGCAAAGAAGAAAAATCTTACTTATATGTGAATATTTTCCTGTTCCTCTCCATTCAAAAGGTGATCTCATAGAAATCTAAATTTTCTACTCGTGTTCTTACCGTTCGCCACCTGGTTCACTCTCTTCCTCTGGTGGCATCCTAGCACAGCGGCACATCACAAGCATCTGACATCTGCCATAGGAAACTTCCAAGACTTACTCTCTTATGTTTGGGGGCTGAGATGGTTAATGTTTAATTAATGATGAAAGGCATTTCTGTAAAAAGCAGGGGTTGTCTGTCATGCAGCATCTGGAGGAAAACAAACAGTGAGGGAAAAACCTGCAGCCTTGTCATCATGATCTCTGGAGTCTTTTGCTTCTGTATTGCACTCCATTCTCTGCCATCCATCACTGCTCTTAGCTCCATGTGTTCATCTGGCTTTGTTTTCCTCTCCTGTGGATTTGGGTGCTGCTGCTGAAAACATAAATGTCCTCCTTTGCCTTTTAAAGTATGTGTGCTGATGCATGTTGAATGTATTTATTGAGTGTTTGCACACACTGGGGAAAGCTGATTGTGTACCTGTCTAAATATGAATGCTTAAAGCTACAGATGTCATTTCAATTCTGTTGATGTTTGTTCTAAACTTGCTGTGACAGCACCTAGGATGGAGTACTTAAATTTAACCCTGGAATGCTGTTTCTCTCAAGGTGCACATGAATGTCTTTACGAATCTGCAGAGACAAGGGGTGTTACTGAAGGTTAAAGATGCTTCGAGGAGTGCTGGGCAGCAGACCAGACAAATCACAGCAACCTGTCATGCAGACTTGCATCTCAAGGAAGCTGATAGGTTGAGGTCAAACCCGGGTTGAAAATAAACATAATACATACATACACATAAGTGCAAAATAAGCCATGTTAACATGAGAAGCCTCTGATACCCTCAACTGCACTCAAGAAGGTTTTCTAGCATACTGCTGCTCTGGCGATAGTGTAGTGGAGTAATTTCAGCAGTAATACCTACCCAGAATCTTCCAACAGAAAATATATAGAGATATTGATAGAGCTTAATGTTTGCAAAGGAAGGATACAGACACTTGAACAATGGCATAAAGGCTGCACTTTAAGTTTCAATGGTAGGTATTTTACAAGCTAATAAAATAGCTAACTACATGGCTTTGGAACACGTTTAGTCAAGTTGTTCATTATGCTTGTTTTTGTCATCTTAGAGATCCCAGCTTCTGAAAAGGGACTCAAATCAGCAACCTGTAAGTTACTGGCCAGTTTATTTTTGGCTTAACGCTTAAACATGGATCTACCACAGCGCTAATCCATACAGCAAATTAAAAGATGGGCATAGCCACTGTGATTTCACTCATTGATTAATGAGCTCTAGTTCTGAAGGCTTGAGCTGAGCATTTTGGCTATCACCATATTTGCTTTGTGAAAGTAGGAGTCACAAGCATGAGCTGGATCATAGTCAGATGACAGAATCAGAATTTATGCACTATCCCAAATTGTACAATGCGTTGTAATCTTTTGTCTCTAAGGGAAACCATAATTTACAGATAAAACATCATGCTGTATTCAATAAAACTTGAAACTGGCAATTGAATTTCATCAGGAAGTGTTCACTAACACAAGGAAGCCCAGTAGTCATTTCCCCTTAACTTTTATACTCCTGGGCATCTTTTTACTACCAGAGGAGACACCCCCTGCTGGTAGTTAGAAATAATGCAGGTTTAAGGCTCTTCAAATGAATGGGTAAATGTATCCAAACCTTGGACTGCCATTGTAAAACCTATGTTCTAAAGATGGAGTGTATCATCATTACTGGTTGAGACAGAGAGTGAACTGAGGTTTAAAAAAAATTTATTACTGCAATCAGGTGTAATTATCTTCCATCTTTATTGGACAGCCCTTCACTTTACTGTCTCAGGTCAGGTCTCTTGCAAAAATGTTTTTGTTGGGTGTAGATTATTCTGATTTCCATGGGATCATTTGGTTCCTCTACCTAGATTTATCTGTCCAGAAACATGGATTTCATGTTCCAGGATTAAGATCCCCTCATTCCTGAATCATTCCAATGACTCCAGACATAACCAAGCAGACTTTACATATCATTTCAACAACAGAACACTTTAATAGCTTTTCTGGGAAGGTCACGCTGTCCATGATTGGACTGAAAACCTCTAGGACTGTCTCAAATAAAAATTACATGTAGGGGGCTGCAAAGCTTTTCCAATAGCCTCTCCGAGAGGTTTTCCAACTTTTTGTGCCCAGTGCATATCAAAGGGAAAGTCAAAACTTCAAGGCACAGCTGTATTCATATCTACATCTCTTTGTCATCTGGAATATTGTCAGGTCTTCTTTTGAATGTATTGTCAGAAGAACTGAGCATGACACACAGTTTCACTCAGAAGTAATGTTCAGCATCTATGTGCATCTGCTGTACCTTTAGCACCATGGATTGGTTAACTTGTCCCAACCACTGATGCACGCATGATGAAGGCCATTAACATCTCCAGATAAAGTCTTAAGACAGGTAGCGTTTGTGTGACAGCTTTCTTCAGGTGGTTTTTGTGTAGTTTTCTTCAAACAAGTGATCAGTGTTACCTCCTTACAGATTGCATCCTCTTCTTGTGTCAGTCACTGGATTTGATGTGGACTAATGTTGTGTATTTCATTGTTCTGCAGTTACAGTTAAGTTTGGGTAATACAAAATTCCAAGGCATATCAGTGTGCCTTAGTACACCATTTGGTAAACACTGGTCTAATCCAACCATAAACACAAATTAAATGTAATGACTTTTTTTTTTTTTGGCAGTTTTTGCATTTAAAGTTGGTCAAGCTTGGAAATCACTGCCCCCTGTTCTTTTACCTCTTACAGTGTTCAGCCTCTGTCTGTATGCTGCTCCTTGTTGAACTGAGAAGTGAGAGAGTCCTGTCTACTGTGGTAGAGCAAGACTTTTGTTGTGGAGAAGTAACGTCCTTAGATTCTTTACTAGGCCCGTTTTTCAAAAATAAATTGGAGTTGAAAAGCTGCAGACTAGCAGCAAAGTTACAACAGTGAGGTGAGTGAGAGAGGGATAACAGTCATTCAAGCTGAGAGGTATAGGTTTCAGAACTATGTATATTAAAAAAGGAATATCTGAATCCTGAACATAAAAACTGAATCCCTACTCAAGCTACCCAAATTGTTGAATATCCAAGTAGTTTAAATTCTTGTTTAAAATTTATATTTTCTTTGTTCTTTTGTTTAGTAATTTATAATCCAACAAAGACTGAACTTTCATTGGTTTGTGTGATACTTTGTTTTGCCATGTCACAACCGTAAAAATGGTGCAGTACTTGGTGTGAATACAGGCTGCTTAGATGAAATCACTCATAAAGGAGGCCACCGCAAACCTTTCATCTTTATGTGTTCTTATTATAAATATAATTTTTGTCATTCGCATAGCAGAAGTAACACATGGTTTTGTGCAGTTACTGTTCTGCACATGTTCTTTAAATGGGAAGTTTGTGGTGCATTGTCGCTCATGCGTGATTAAACATTTGTAGGACGATAATAGCTACACTGTGAACACTTGCCTCACCTTTTAAAGAATAGGTTGTCTTGTCACAGGCCCCGTCAAGGGGAATTTTACACATGCAAATGCTTGTCATGTCCATGACAATGAAAAAAGCAAATTGTATGATCAAAAGATTTAGTCTTTGCTCAGCGCGCGCTTTTGTTCATCACAGCCATATCGCTGTTTAAACTGGCACATCTGATGTGGATCTAAAAAGAAATGCCACATCATCTGATCAAAGCAGAATTCACCCATTCTGATTAAGTCAGAGCCACACAAAGACAGAACCATAGTCCCTTCAACCACAGGTTACCTACAGCCTTTTGAAACACACACTCTGTTAAGGACATTATCTTTGATTTACAAAGAGCTTCGGCATACATATTTGCTGTTAAGAAAAATCTGTTTAGGGCACAGAGCCTCATTAGTGCCATTTTTAATATAGCTGACATCTACATAACACTGGAAAGGGTAAGGGCTCCTTGAGGAACAATTTAATTCCAAAATGATGATGAACAGATTCACTTCTATGGAGAGAGAAGTAATACACTTGACATGACAGAATAAATTTGCAGTCCTCTGTAGTTCTGTCATTGGTGCTTTTCCTTCAGTTTTTTTTTTTGCTGACGCAATCAAGTTTCGAGCACCATCTTACATAGCTGAAGTATGGCGGTTCATTATGACCTCACATAGCTGCTTGTTTTGAAGACCAATCCAAACTGAAGAGGGATTACACAACAGGGCAACGGCAGAAGCAGAGAGATTCATTCGGCCTTCAAAGAGAAATAAGGCTGTTGTATTTTTGACGTGGGAACAGATGCACTCTGTGGTTTTTGTTAATATTCTTCAGGTCACCCCAACCCTGTTGCTTGGTGTGTAACAATAACATTTGTGTTTTTAATTTCACACTGAGAAGTAGCCTTCTGTGATAACAGAGTGTTCTTCTTATTTCTTACTGCCTGTGGAATACATGGATTGTTCTAATGGACTGTTGTAAATTAAATGGACGCAAACGTTTTCAGATACCCTTTCAAACATCGCAGTGAGCTCAGTTACATTAAGTTGAGGGAAATGTTTCCAGTTAAAAGTTTCTATATTTTGAAATGGGTGTTTGTAATCCTTACAAGCCAAAAGCTCAGGTTTCAGACTATAAAACCATTCTACTGTTGGATCTGTATGATGTCAGTGAGTGGGAGATATCCTTCATTTAGTCATCTCAAGCACTTAGCTCCGGATGTGACCACATCAGCCCCACCCACCTCATATTCAACCCATTTATGAGGGACAGCCAATCACAAGAAAATTGAAAAGGGAGTGGAGTTAAAACAGCTTAGATTCATTTAAAAATACTTTTTAAAAAAAAAAAAAAAGTGTTTTTGGTGATATGGCACTATTGTTTTACTGTCATGCCAATAAAGCATATTTACTTGGACTTCATGGAATTCCATAGTTTTATCAGAAAGGAAGGAAGAGAGAAAGAGAGAAGCTATGAAGCATACAAAAATGTAGCTTATAGCTTTTGTCACTTGCTGTGACTGGCTAAATCCAAACAGAGAAAAATCAACTTTTGTAGAAAGAAAATCAGCTTCATGAGAAACTTGTAATGTTCATAATGTTTACATATGATCCAAGGGGTAAAATCAAAAACAGCTTAACATTAACATTAACATTTTCTTGTACAAAGGTCTGGTGAGACTTGCTAAAATTGCAGAATGTCTGTCTGACTTTGCCCAACCTGGGAAACCTCCCAGCTACAGTCTGCAGACAACTGCCAATATTTTGGTGCTTCTGGTGTATCCAGCAGATATCTGGATAGTGGGTAACACATATTCTGGCCTGTTTGCTTTATGAATGCAGACAATTGCCATGTTTATGGGATGGCATATTGGCAGATGTGTTCCCTCTTTTGCCCTCAGCACAGACTTTTTCTCTAGATGCAACCAGAGCCTGCTCAAACATGATTATTTAACACTACTCTGAGCTACAAGCAGACTACAAACAGAAACCAAAAAGCTTCCAGTACCAAAAATCTTGCATATTCATACATAGGAATCTGTTTATAAATTAGATGCACCCTTCTCTGCTCTCAATACAGCGCAAACATCTTCACCTTCATCCAGCTCAGAGTTACTTTACCACAAACTTTGCCCCTCTTAAATCATCAGAACAGACTGAAGGTTTCATCACTGGGATGCTTGTTTAAATTGGAGTTTTGTTTTGTTTTGTTTTTTAACTGCTGCTACTCCTGAGGTCAGCTTTTTAGATATTATAGCTTGGAACTTACTAGCAGCTGTCAGTAGGACATTTCATGGATGTAATTTAATTAATTTCACAACAACAAAAAAAGAGAAGAAAAATGATAAACGGATAAAACAATGCAACATCTGAACATCATATTGGTATTCAGAGCACGAGCCTCCCTCGGGCCGCATTCATAAATGTGTTATGAGTGGGGCCTGCTGCTACTATACAGTCCAGCAGTGATGGATATTCAGGGTGAAGGGGTTCTTGTGAGAGCAGCATGTAAAGGATGACTGGGCCGGAGTTAGTAACGCACCATTAACTGACTCACAGGATGCTCACAGACTGAGAAGAGAAGGAAACCCAGTTGGTCAGGAAATCAATATAAAACGCATCAGTATGGGAGTTAGTGAGAAGCAAAGAAGAGTCTTTGGCATATTAGGATCACTTTAAACACAGTGTGCAACAAATACACTGGAACATACTTGTAGGCGGTTGTACTAAAACAAGTTTGACTACATGTCAGCACAAGGTGCGAAGACAACAGAGCCTTCAGTGCTGTAGGTGAGCAGACAGGCTGGTTCTGTACTACCTTTTCACAAAGACCTCAAAGATCCATGTATAGTTTCTATAATTTAAAGTTTCTCCACTTGTGCTTCAAATCTTGCACTCAACAGTTATTGTATAAATATAATGCAGGACAAGACAGAAGTAGTAATGTCGCTTTACGATAGAATAATTGTGATTTATTTTTAAATAAATTGACAAAGTAGCTTTTCCTGACTGTAAATAACCACACAGGTGTGAAGGTCTTCTTTCATTTTGTTTGGTTGTAAGTTGGAACAATAACTGTCTTACATGCAAGACAATTATTGTTCATTTTTACTTTTCCTCGTGTGGCACCTTCTGGGGGTGGAAAAATGAAGCCAAAGTGGAAATGCAGTTCATGAAGTGTCCATTTGAGCCAAAAGTGAGTCACTCCTCACAGACTCCAACTCCACAGCAATTAAAAGTTTACAGCTGGGTACAAAAATGATTTTGGTTTCTATGAATGGCTTCTCCACATATGATCGGTTGAGTTTCTTTTTTCTCTTTCTCTTTTCTTGGCCATTTGGAAACTCGTAAGATTTAAAGGCAGGCTGGTCTGACTTTCTTTGCTGGGCCCCTCCTTTGCTCTCTCAAGTCACTGAACTGGAACTCTGCACTGTGATTGTGCTGTTGGTACCTTTTTGGAATTATCTGACATATAATTATGTTTCCTGTGTGTTACTGTATAAGACATTTGTGTTTTTGGTTAAAATTTTCTGGTTTTGATACTACTTAATGACTATGTTTGTTTTTGCACTGCACTTGTATAGTTTATGGATACTGCATGCTAACGAGGCTAGCTAGCATTAGCCGATAACCTAGCACTCAAAACTCATATCCACAGACGGACACTTTTTGTTATAAAGTACTGTAAAAAAAATAAAATAAATAAATGCAAGACTCAGGAGTCCAAACCCAAACAGAAAACACAGTTTTAACACTCTCCAAACAGAATACAAAAAGAGCAGGACTGGAACTAGGAGTCAGACTAGGAACAGAACAAAGCACAGTGTATGAGGGACAACACAACAAAGAACAAAGGAAAACTCGGGGCTTAAATACACACAGGGGCAGTGGGAAAATGGAAAACACAAGGGAGCACAGCTGAAATTAATCACGAGAACACAAAACTGAACACAATGCACAAGAGACAAGGGGCAGATAAAATAAAACAGGAAGAACTAAACAAGGAAACATCACTATTGGAGACTTGCACCACGCACAAGGAACACCAGGGAGGCAGGGTAACTGAAAGAAGGAATATACAAAGATCAGACCTAAATAATGAGGCAATAAAACATCCCATAAGAACAGATACAAAACATGAAATAAACAAACTTGGAAACACAAGGGAAAATACAAAAATTGAATAACCTGGAACTAAATACGGACTAACCAAGGATAACCTAAAATGCAGGGCTTTAATAAATTTGTGTGTGTGTGTGTGTGTGTGTGTGTGTGTGTGTGTGTGTGTGTGTGTGTGTGTGTGTGTCTATATATATATATATATATATATATATATATATATATATATATATATATAGCAGTTTATGGGCATTCCTCAGGGCAGCACATGAGCACACATGAATTAATTCCCATAGACTCCCATGTTAATTTGTGTATATATATATATACCCATAAACTGCTATTTTATTAGCTTGTAAAATACCTACCATTGAAACTTAAAGTGCAGCCTTTATGCCATTGTTCAAGTGTCTGTATCCTTCCTTTGCAAACATTAAGCTCTATCAATATCTCTGTATATTTTCTGTTGGAAGATTCTGGGTAGGTATTACTGCTGAAATTACTCCACTACACTATCGCCAGGCTTTCACAGCTTGAACTAAGTTGTCTTGTCTCTCCATTACACTGGCATATCCAGACTCCTAATTGGTTTTCTCTCAGCAGCTTAGTTGTCTGTTAATGATATTGAAACCTGTAGTGTGAAGATGCAAGAGACCTCCCGTAGGAGGTTTTTTAAAAAAGTGCTTTTCTTGTGAAGCACCATAGGAGGTGGAGGGCAAAGGAAACTTGCTTGTGTTGGGAATATCTGCGCGCGCGCGTGCGTGTGTGTGTGTGTGTGTGAGAGAGAGAGAGAGAGAGAGAAAGAGAGAGAGAGAATGAGTTTGAGGCTGTCTGTTGTTTACGGGTGGGTAGTTTTGCTTAAGATTTTGTTTACACAAGCTGTTGCTCCCATGTGGCGTTTCTTCTTGTATAAAGGCTTCCTGAAAAACTCAGTGTGTTAAAAGTGCTGCCAAATGAACAAACACACACTGACAGCATTTGTCTGCTGCACCATTCAACTGCGAGACGCAAAACGATAAAATAAAGCCATTACAGCAGATGAGACGGTCGCTCCATCCTTGCCAAGATCCATTTGAGTTTTGAGGGTATGATTTTTCCTCATTCGGGAAGTCAATGGAGCTCTGAGTCAGATGAAAACCTCAAGTAAAAATAACCTCCTAACTGCTAAAAATCTGACATGCCGTGTGAAAGAGAAAAAGAGTGATATTTTTCTGCACAAGAGAGAGGTTCTGGTCTATTCAGCACGATTCATGTGAATCAGTTCTGACTACTGCCACATAAATGAACTGACAGTAACAGACAGAGGCCTCCTAGGTTTGCAGCTGGACATGAAGTAAGACATTACATAAATTGTCAGTGTCATACAAGAGCAGTCACTCAGGGGAGCTTAACTAGAACATCAGAGAAATGAACACAAGGCTGTAGATGGTGGTGAAATGAGCCATAAAAGTGACAGGACTTCTCATGGGTAAGACGAGGGCAAGGCAGCTTTCTTTCTGCTCTCTGAGTAACACAAGGGTACTCTCCTTTAATCCGAAAACTCAGCCTTCGGTTCCTTCTCATCTGCAGCCAATCTTCACTGCATGAGTCCACTCAAACACTCCTGCAAGGTTACAGAAAGTTTTTTTTTTCTTTTTAAAGAAAAACATTTGAGAGATTTATTTAGCTCAAACTTTGGGGAAGCGGCATATTCCAGTCTTCATGTTTTATGGAAATGGCCGTGTTCGGTTCATTAGTTCAGGTATATAAATACAGTGAAACTGATTATATATGCCTGTCCATGTTAAATTGATCATTGAAAGTGATGTTTCATGTTTTTTCTTCACATGCAGATTACCATCTAATGGGCATTTGTATATTCACTACATGTATGCAGAGTATAGAACTAACCATTTCCCTCACCATGTGCCAGCTTAAGGTGCTTTCCACATTTAATTTTTTTTTTTCAAAACAGAGTCCATGACTGTTTCTCACTGTCTGAGTAGAAACCACAAGATGGCCTTCATGCCAGCAGCCCTTTCCTAGTGCACCACATTGTGGTAGCACAGACAGGAAAGGGACAAAATTGCAGTACACTGGAGATAATCTCAAAAAATTGTAATTATCAGCCTAAAGGGTCAATGAACCTGACTTTTCAGACAGGAAGCAAACAAGAGGCAGACTCTAAAACCAAATAAACAAGAAAGAGGGCAATACAAGAACCTGACAAAGAAACCATAAGGAATACAGACTCTGGAAATTACTTAAATCCTTCAGAGCCAGGAAACAAGACAAGATGTTCATGGGTGGACTCGTTTGATTTTGGAGGTCAAGGTAACTGTGACTTGGTTTTTCCCATAACTTGATCATTCATGAACTAAGTATGATATAATTTCACACAAGTGTCTTACAACCCACCTGCTTGGCCGTGGCAAACAATCATGTGGTTGTAATTATTTCTGACATTTTTGTGTTGTTTCTGCTCTCCAGCCTTTCAGATAATAACAAAATGAAAGTAATTATGTGCTGACCATTTGTTCCAATTTGATGTAATTTATGTTCAGGTCAGATGTACCCATGTAAATTTGACTTGAGCTGAAATGAAGCAAACAGGGGGCCGACACATATGAGATAAAGTTTTAAAAATCAAGAAAAAGAAAAACAGTAACTGATGAAGTTTAAACCTTCAGTGTGAGAGCTTTTGTAGTCAACATGCGAATTCAGTGACACGCAGAGATCAACAGACACAGAATATCTTCCCTGCTGTTGCGCCATCAGGCTTGTATAACAGCCATATTCGTGTGATGTGTTTGTTTCGGGGGCTCCGCCTTCACTTTGGTATGTTGCCATGAAACACGGGATCTGTTTATGGTCATGTGACTCATTTGGCCATGAAAAGCTCGTCCCACTATTTGCCTTGTCTGTATGTTTAGGATTTTTTGCTTGTTTTTTTGCTCCCCTCGCTACACTGTGTGTAAGACTGTAAGCTCGACACACTTTGTTCACTTTTAATTGGAATGTGCTGCGGTACTGTGGAGCACTGAAATATAAGGAAATAAATAAATAAATTATTACATGGAACATAATAATAATATTCAAAATAAAGTAGGCATTAATTGATTTTTTTTTTTGCTTCGTTATCTCTCTTTAATACTTTTTTTAAACTTTCTCATTGAATTTGAACCCACGATGCACTTACAGATCCTCCCGCCCAACCCTCTCCTGCCTTTCCATCTTGTTTGCATAATGAAGCAGAAATACATTAAAAAAATGCAAAAAGAAAAAAGAGAGCTTTGTGTAACCAAAGAGGTGAGAAATGTGAAGGGAAAGTACAACGTGACTGTTAATTTTTTCATTGTGTTCATTTTTAAATTTAGAGTAACTAAAGTATACACAGGAATCTGTGTATTTTTACATTATTTTGTTGGGTTAATGCTGTACTAATGTGTAACAGACTTGTTTATTTATTCATTCACATCAGAGTTTGGCAGCCTCAGTCTTCCATTTCCAGTACAGAAATGAAACAGCACATATTACACTTTTAAAACTTTAGTGGCTTCACTTCTCCATCACTTCCTCAAAGCCTGCTTAAATTGTGAAACATCACAGCATAAATCCAAACAACAATTTATATATTTCTGCGATAGTAATGTGTCATATCTTTGAAGACTGAGCACAGACTGTATAATCGACTTGCCATTTATTATGACCTAAATATGACAGAATGGTATTGCCATGCAGCTTATATGGAGCCTTGTTGGCAAGCCCTGAATGAACACTCTGCAGCCTGAGACTGCCTCTGAGGGCTTGGTTTAGGCTGATTTATGCAAATATAACCTGAGCTAAAACCCTCAATTTGAACAGTGGCTTGAATAGTAACTCGCAGTCATTACAGTAATGTCATCCAGTAGATTCTAGAGTCTTATTTCACAGAGGACCATATCCCACCTGTCTGAGAAAAAGATTGTCAATAAATATTTCATAAGTTTCATTATTGCATATTTATAGTGTGTCTTCCACTCAGTAAATCTGCCCGAGCCTGTGCCGAGGAACAATCTTTAGCCCAACAGCCACATAGTCTAGATGTAGTGAGCAAGGAAAGCCGAGTCATCTAATTTACCTGCTCTGCCAAGTGAAGCCCAGAGAGTCGTTACTGCAGGCTTAATAACTACAAAGGTAGAATGTTTGTTAGCTGGGCTAGTGTAGTGTGAACTTTGTCTGTGAGAGCATCAGGACACAATATGTACAACAACAACAAAAAGCTGCAACACACAAACAACCTCTTAAATTGCAACTGGTTGTTATTTTCATGGGGTGAGGCGAGCCAGGAATTATCCTAAATAAAAGTAAAATTTAAAATTTAAAAAACAAGGTATTAGGTAAACTCCTTGTTACTTAATATATAATGGCATGTCTCAGTTGGTTACACAAGTCAATCATCTGTATAAAGTTGTTTAAAAACTGAAAATGAATTATCATTAAAGCAATTAAGAAAAAGGTCATTTTCTTACAGGCATGTTATCTGTGTATGACTTCAAAAGACACCTTGGGTTTCCAGGAAATTCAGGACTGGTCCATGACAGGCTGAAGTTACAAACAACTCTCACTGTCAGGCTCTTTAAGCAAGACCACAATCGTTTCTAAACCTCTTCCAGGTCATTTTCGCTGCCATGTTTTGGATGCCAGTGGCTCACTTTCTATTTTGTCAAAAAATATATTCGCCTCGCTTCTACAGCTACTCTATGGCAATAAAGTTTATTTGTGCTGAAATAATGTCTTTGTGTCTCTAAACAATCTGCAAACCTCATTTGTGGAATTTCTATATTTGAATAAGAAAAATTAAGGAGACATGGATGGAAACAAAGATCAGATAATGACGAAATTTCAGTACACTTAAAATTGAAACTCTGAGAATGTGAAACCTGTTCATTTTGCCTGTTGGGTGAATGGAATAGTCACATGACCTGTAAAATTAAAGTAAAATGAAAAATGTAAAAAGAAAGCTAGAACAGGCGTCACAAAAATTATTACCCTTGCTGATTTGAAGAATGATAATGGAAAGGAACAGACCTCTATGGTGATTTCTACACCACACAGAGCTATAATTTAATATACTTAAGTACTGACTTGGTAAGACTCACATAATGCAAGAAATTATAGGCTGCAAGCAGCTATATTTGCTACTTTTGGAAATCAAATTGCACCCAGTGCAAAGAAAAAAGTGTGGAGAGCAAAATGCTGGAAGGTACCTGCTTTTATTTTTAATTTTTTAATGGCATTGTTTCAACTTACAGGATGTGTGATTAATAATACCTAAAAGCCTTTCTTTTTGTTATTTTTGTCTTAATTACAAAATCAAACACTCACACCTGTGACAGATGTCAGAATGCACTATTTTAATCTCTTTTTTTCTTTTTTTGTGCATTATTTTATTTCCCTATGCACCAAATGGGTAATAGACTACCAATGAAAAATGAATTACAAAACTGGGTGACTGTATTTCTTTCTTTAACTTTCTGCAAAAAGTTTCTATAAAATATTTAAGAAATTATAGAACAAATAACGTTATTCTCCTTTACATTTATCCCAGAGAACATTAAGTTCTGTATCAAGGAAGGAAAACTGGCAGAAAAATGATCTCTCAGATGAACCCAGAAGTTTGTACTATGACAGTCTTATGGCGCAGTGGTGCATAGCCCTACAGGAGACTGACCTACAACTCCCTGAAAGTTTCATGGGCACACAGTCAGTCCAGCTGACTTCTCTCAACACGACCTTCATTCGGCCAACGTCATCACTTGGCACTTTCATATGTTCCCTCGAGATGTTTTCTCTCTGTGAAGATTGTATCTGTCAAAGAATACAAGGAGACACTGGAAGACGTGACCCCAATACCTTCACCTCAGTCCCCAATGAGCTGCCATGATGTTGCTTCAGCCATTATTTCCCATTAGTCTTTGACAGCTGTGTGGTTTGTAGCAGCGAGACCCTGCAGAGAATCGGGTCAGATACCAGTTCCCCCTTCCCTTTGTTACCACATTTTCTGGGCTCCATCAACAGGCTTTGACACTCCAGGCTTTTTTTTTTTTTTTGGAGTTTATCTGAAAATATGGACATTTGACCTGCATTCAGGGTGCTTTGTGTGACTGTGAAATCTAGAAAACACTATAAAACTAACCTAACTATAAAAGCTTCATTTATGCAGCCTTTGTTTAAACAGTGGTTAGAAAGCACTTCATTACAGGAAAGATGGCAGAAAATACTTTTTACTATTGTCTTATTTACACTTACAAGTTTGAGCGCAGAAGTGCATTCACACTGATTGGTATGGCTACATGCCCTGAGTTGCTATCTCAATGGTGCAAAAACTCTCACTCTCACTTCTCACTCTCAGTGATCATCTTTTTGGCTACACTGCACAAAGGAAAGCGCCACCAAAGAACTGGTAGGAGGTAAATAGACTGGCATTTATATAGTGCTTTTCTTGTCTTAGCAACCACTCAAAGCACTTTTACTCTATACACTTTAAGAACTTTATACACTAATTGTGAATTTGTGAATTACCAGATAACCTAACAGTATTGTCTTTCTGCGTGAAACATCATCAGCATTAATACTACTGCTTGAGAGCTAGCTAACAGGTTTTTTCCCCCCTTTTTTAGGCATTGTCATTACATGTTTTGTTCTTATTTAGTTTTGTTTGGTGTTTTCCAGCATATGCACAACTTGCCATGTTCAGAATTCACACAGTTAAATTTGATGCATATAATATTTATGTACATGTGTTCAAATATCTAATCAGGCAATCACATGGCAGCAATTCTATATTTATATGTATAAGTAGATATGGATTTAGGGATGTAGACAAGGTCAGGATGACCTGCTGAAGTTCAAACTGAACATCAGAATAGGGAAGAAAGGTGTTTTAAGTGACCTTTAACATGCTATGTTTTTTAAGCGCAGGGAGGCTACTCTGAGAGTTTCAGAAAATGTTGCTCTTCTGGGGTTTTCTCACACCATCTCTAGGATTTATTGGTCCAAAAAGAAGGACCCCCGGAAGGGACCAGTCCCATCCAACTACCGGCCCATAACCTGCCTCAGTACAACATGGAAACTCCTGTCAGGCATCATAGCAGTTAAGACGAGCAGGCATGTGGCACAATACATGAGCAAGGCCCAGAAAGGGATAGGAAGAGAGACCAGGGGAGCAAAACACCAGCTACTAGTAGATAGAGCGGTCACTCAAGACTGCAAGACCCGACTGACCAACCTGTGCACCGCCTGGATTGACTACAAGAAAGCCTATGATGCAGTGCCGCACACATGGATCCTGGAATAAGTGATAAGATGTTGCAATACCAAGTGACGGGAACATCAAGAAGAAGGAACACGAGAAGCTTGACAAATGCCAAGGGCTCAGAAAGGAGCTGGAAAGGATGTGAAAGTTGAAGGTAACAGTGGTCCTTGTGGTAATCGGAACACTCGGGCAGTGACCCCCAAGCTGGGGGAGTGGCTCCAGCAGATCCCTGGAACAACATCCGAGATCTCTGTCCAGAAGAGTGCAATACTGAGAACAGCTACGATACTGCGCAGGACCCTCAAGCTCCCAGGCCTCTGGTAGAGGACCCGAGCTTGGAGGGCAAAATAGACCGCCCATAGGGGCGAGCTGGGATTTATATATCTATATCTATATCTATATCTATATCTATATCTATATCTATCTACCTATCTAATATATATATATGCAGATTCAGAATGGTAAACCTCTTTCTTAATCTGCTTTTATAAAAGTACAGCAGAAGAAACTTAAGTTTTGAGTATCCTTTGTCCTTCAGTGTGCAAATAGCTCAAATCTGAGAGGATGCAAGATGGAAGATAAACACACACAGAGCAAATAGTAGAGCTAATCCTGTCTGCTGCATCTAATGAACAGATATAAAAAGCACTTCTCTCATTGTGTCATCTAATTTATCAGCTATTGTCCTGCACTCTTTTTTCTGTGCAGCTCCTTCAGACTGATTGCAAATAAAATAGAATTAGCAACAATTTTCTTCTAACCTGATTTAATGAGCAATTTCATTTCAAGAGGCCCAAATTTACTGCATGCACCAGCTTCATTCATTTAAGTATGTATACATAATCAGACACACATGTTCAAGTATGTGGAGGAATCTTTGTTTCTTTTGTATTTCTTTCACACACAGACACACATGCGCACACGCACACACACACACACACACACACACACACACGCAGAGTGTGTCATCCTTTTTTGTCCAATCGATTCATTTAGTTTACCTCAATGACACCGGAGCCTGGTGGAAATATCCAATCCTCAAAATCTTCCTTCCCCCTCCTTAAACGTCTGCTTTGGCTCGACATGATGAATGATCACTCAGGCCAATCAATTCTATTTAGATAAGCTTGCCTCCAGAGAGGACAAGAAAAGGAAGAAGGATGGATTTATTTTTTTTTAGTTATTCAACACGGAGGCCCAAGGTTATTGTTATTTGGGATGTCTGCCAAACTGATATTTCACAGGTAGGGCAACCTTGGTGACTGTATAAACTGGAAGAGTCTCAGAGAAGATCAGGTACAGAAAAATAGCTTTCACTTTTCAGTGATAATTAGACTGCTTGCTTAATAGAATAGATGCTGTGTTGGTCTCGTGAAAATTAAGTACACCCTTAACCTTAGAAACTAGAATTTTCCTTCTTTGTATTAATAATCTGTATTTTTCTGATATCGACTTTCCAAAACCTTTAACCACGTCTCCAAAAAAAGAAAAAGTTATCAGATTTTCTTGCAAATTGTCTTTCTGGACCATTGATTGGTGGTTTTGCTTCATCATTATTTTTCTAGTCAAAAGACAAACCTCTGGTTCAAACACAACTTTTGGACAGATGGCCTCACATTTCCATCACTTTTAGGAATTTTAGTTGAATCGGTGACCGCGAGCTGCCCGATGCCTGAGGCAGGAGTTCCCCTGTCATGCTTCACAGTTTGTATGAGATTCATTTCCTGAAAACCTGTCTTTGGTAGGTGCCAAATATGTCCACTGTTATTGTGGCTAAACAACTCTGTCATAAAATTGGCAAATTTTCAGAAAATGTTTTTTCTGAACTGCAAAAGCTTTTTCCTGGCGTGTATCACATGCATGTCAAATGCATATGAACTTTACACCTGCGGATCCTGGGATGAAATGTTGGGCTTTTTTAAAATTTTGCAGACCACTTTCTGGATGATTTTTTATGGTCAGTCTGTCCTGGAAAATTTGGCATTTGTTTAAAGTCCACACATTGTTGATGATTTTCCTTACAGTGGAATAACGCAGGTTCAAATAATTTCAGATGTTTTCATTTTGATAACCAGACCTACAGATGACCGCAGTTGTCTAAATCTCTCATTCTAATTCTGTGGTGGTTGTGAGGATTTGATTAATGTAGGGGTGTGATTACTTTTTTCATGTGTCCTGCAAAAACCTGGACAATGTTAATTTTGGGTCACTTTTTTTTCAAAAGTGTTTGTTCAAGTATGTTGCAACATATTACCTTTATTACCAAAAGTAATATATTGCAAAAACACTTTATATGGGGAGGAATGTATTTCTTCACATTTCTATGCACATAAATATATTCATGTTTTATGTCTGCTGTGATAACTGTGTAAAAATGGCTTTAGAACTGTACTCCACAACATATACAGTACTGTGCAAAAGTCTTGTGCCACCGTTCTTTTTTTTTCCTATTTTGCCAGGAAAATGGGAAAATGCAGTGATTTACTGAAACATGTGCAAACCTACATGGAAATAGAGTGTACAAGAATTAAAAACAGAGTGTACAATTCTGATGAGACAGAAAGTAAAATATTCACTATGACCACCTTTATTCTTCAACACAGCATGAACTCTCTAAGCAAACTTTCTTTTAATTGTTTTAAGTAGTCTTCAGGAATAGTTCTCCAGGCTTCTTGAAGGACATTCTTTGGATGTTGGCTGCCTTTTGTTCTGTTTTGTGTCAAAAAGATCCCACACTGCTTCAGTAATGACCAGACTCTTTGGAGGCCAATCTATGACTGATAATGTTCCATTGTAGGTTGTTCTATCCAGTTATGCTTTTACTGCACTGGCAGTGTGTTTGGGATCATTGTCAGTCTGAAAAATGAAGCTGTTTCCTTTCAGATGGTGCATCAAAATCTGACGGTATTTTTTTGCCTTCATAATTCCATCAATTTCAACAAGAGCCCCAACACCACCGGTTGAAATGCAGCTCCTAACCATGACAGAGCCTACTACATGTTTTACAGATTCATTCATCTGTCCATTAATCAGTTTTGGCTTTCAGTACGAATGCTGGATTTGGTTCCTTAAAATTGGTGATGTCACAGAAGCATGCAAAAATGTTTATACACCTTCCTTTGTCAACATGCGCATCCCTGACCACTCTTATTTATTTTAAATTTTGAGGATATCCTAGTTATACATATTTTAAAATGGTCAGATGACAGTAACGCACCAGATCAACTGGATTTAAATAACAGTGGATGGCAATCCAGTGTTATCGAATTAAATATGATTCCACTGGATTTTCCAGATTCACCCAGATGGAAAGACTTTCATATAAAATTACTGCAAAGTGACAGTGTCTGCAACAACAACAACAGCTTTCCAAACTGGATACAGTGTTTAATCCAAGCACAACCCTGACATATGGGACTCAAATCAACACTTTGGCCCTGAGATGTGACAGTTCAGCTATCAGCTGTAAATCTCTGCCTGCTTCTTCATTGACATCGGTTAGCGTGCACAACCTCCCCTCAGGAGTGTTACAGGTAGTGAAAGCAGCAGGGTGAATGATACTTAACCCAACAGCTCCTCTATGTGGCTCATTGCCTGTATGGACACAAATAACCAGCAGATGGATGTTTGCATTTTTTGTGTGCTTTTAATTGTGAATGACGGGCTTTGCTTGCCCTTCATGAACAGCAGAAATATGTGCAAAATAGTTCCACAACTGACTCACTATTGTTTCATGTTATATATATTTTTTACACACCCTTCTGAAACACAGCCTGTAAAACTATATAAAAAAATTTAGATTCTATGGAAATGATCAAATATTTGAATCATATTTAGCTCTATTTTTATAAATATAAAACATTAATTTTTTTAGCAGCTCTGTTGTTGTGTATTAAAGCTTTAATTAAACCAATAAATTGTGCCAGATGAGTCACTATTTACCTTCCTTACTTAATTAATCTGACAGTCTCACAATGTCACGCTCTTTAAATCACTTTGGGTGTCACTATGACTCACAGTTTATTCATATGATATAGGCCTTGTATCCTTTTGAAACATGTCAGAAGCCTTATCTGAACGTTTTTCAACATTTTCTTAACATCTGATTTGGTTTTCAGGGTCTAAAAACTCAAAACTACAAAGGTTTTTACAGATTTTATGGAAACTACCAAATATTTTAAGCATCTTAAAGTTGTATTGTTTTTGTAATATATACTCTGCCATGAGACACGCTTTGCCAGATATGCACTCCCCTCCTCAACAGTGAGGCCAAAGCCTTTATTTTCGTTGTAGACTGAAAACATTTGGGTTTGACATCAAAACAATCAATATGAAGCTACTGGTTGTGGCTGCAGAGGAGAGATAGTGTTTAGGGTTCGGCACCCCGATGAGGGCAGCTGCAAGGGGTGGCGGGGAGACGTCCCCCTTTCAGCCACTACCCACCCACCAGGAGATGTACTGAATAGGGTAAAACATCTGTGAATGGTGGCTCCAGCTGATGACCCTGGAGTTGACCCAATAGGCACTGGAGGAGCTGTGACAGGCAAAGATGCCAAGCAAGAAGAACACCACCTGTATAACATTCTTTAAATCTGAACATTGACCAGGGCAGTCTACAACCTTCCACTTCCTGCCCCTGATGAGCTCCTTTGTGGTTTTGGCAGTGTGCTTTGAGTCATTATCTCGGTGCATGATGAAGGATCTCCCAATCAGTTTAGTTGGATCTTTCTTTAAATTCACAAAATGTTTCTGTAGCCTTCTGAGTTCATTGTACTCCTGCCATCATGCGCGATATCATCAATGAAGATTAATGAGTCCATCCCAGAAGAAGTCATGCAAGCCCAAGCTGTGACATTACCTCCACTGAGTTTCACAGATATTAGGATCTGCTTATGATCCCTTTCTTTCTACAGGCTTTAGCCTCTCCATCACCTTGGTAAAGTTCATCTTTGTCTCATAAGTCCATAAAACTTGCAAATTTATGAGGCCTGCCTCTGTAGTTCTTGGCAAATTCCAGCTTGGCCTTCCTGCTCTTCTTGCTAATCAGTGGTTTGCATCTTCTGGCGAAGCATCTCTACCGTTGCTCATGAAGTCTTCTGTGAACACTAGATTGTGATACTTCTCTCCTGCCTTCTGGAGGTTGTTGCTGATCTCACTAACACTTGTTTTAGGGTCTTACAATACTTCTGTCATCAACTGCTGTTGTTTTCCTCAGTCTACCTGTTTAACATCTGTTACTTAGTACACCAGTGACGACTTTCTTCTTCAGGACATTCCAAATGGTTGTACTGGCTATGGCCAATGTTTGTGCAATTGCTCTGATTGACCTTCCATCTTCTCTCAGCTTCAGAGTTGCTTGTTTTTCACCCACAGACAGCTCTCTGGTTTCATGTTGGTTCCTCCTCTAATTATAAATGCACAGTCTGCACAGGCAGACATTCAGCGCTATTTATTGTTTGAATAATCAATGTGATAGGACACACCTAAGCAACAAAACACACCTGTCAGACACGTTCCAATATTTTTGCTCACAAGAAAAATAGGTGGCTTCAGACAAAAGTGCCATCTCCTGAACTGTGTATCAGATCCAGATGTAAATACCTGGAAATAAAAGCTGGGGTGTTGATATTTTCTCTTTTAATTTCAAACCCAAAGGTTTTTAATCTATAGCAAAAATAAAGGGAGTGGCCTCACAGTTCCAGTATGTTTGCAGGGGAGCATACATACTTATACCAACATGTGTGATGTGTTAAACTCCAATGAATGTCTTGTACCAGATGTCTACCTTCCATACACCATTAATATGAAAGTTTCACAATGAAATAAACGACTCCATAGATGCTAAATATCACTATGTCACAGGAAGGCATTATAAATATAGACCAACTTCATAATAAAAAAAATGAAACTCTGACTTGATATATGCACATTTATTAGCATTAAACTTAATCAGATATTTTTCATCTTTGATGATTTGCATCTTATTGTAAAAATGTAAAACAAAAGATTGATGCTACTTTCCTTTTAATGTTTCATATTACTTATTTAATTTACTTTGCTGAAATAGTAGCTTAAAAAGCAAAACTCAACCTGTAATTAACTGCTATCCTGACTCCCAAATAGCTGCCTAAACAGATATGTGAGACAGGAATCAAGTCTCAGGATGATTATTTTCACAGCTTTCACTTCTGCCTTTGAGTTTCAAGTGACTGACAGGAAGCACAGACATTAAAACAACTGACATGATATAAGAACATTTCATTGCAGAATTTTGCTCTGCGAAGCTGACTGACTGTCAAAGTGAACAAAAGTGAAGAGCAGCAAATGACATCTGAAAGAGGATAATGAGCGCTTGCTGCTACATCGGCTATGCACAGAAAAACTCAAAGTAGGCGAAGTTAAAGGTGAGCCCAACACCCAAGGTTGAATAAAACAAGAATACAATATATTCAGGAAGAAAAAGGAGATAAAAAATTATCTTTGCTGTATCACACAGAGGCAAAATGGGATTTTGAGGAATTGTTCTGATTCTTGAAAACAAAGTGTGACCTTTTGCACTTGCTTCAGCATCACTAATTAAGCAAATATCAGTGTATGTGTGTAGCGTTTTCTGCGAAAAGGGAGACCACTGTAAGCTTGACAAAGGAATGGATATGCAAATAAAATGCTTTTACTGAAGGAAAATACATTTTAAGCAGGAAGGACGAATTCAAGAAAAACAGTATATTAATGCACATGAATTCATAATTTATCATGAAAAAAAGTGTTTCAATACACAATTTGGTGAACATACAATAAGAAAGAAATAAGTTGAATTTTATCTAATAACACACCTCACAATTTTTTAGTAATTTCCCTGATTTGAAATTAAATGCCTTTCACGTTAGAAATGTGTTTCTGATGGGATTCACATTGAGACAGGTTTTATGTTTTACCTTATGTTATATGCTGCTCTCATGACCCACAAGCATTCGTGTGCCTGGTGTGAGCACATCAGTGCACATTTCAGCTTCCTTATCCTCACCGACGGCCTTCTCAGAAGCTGTATAGACAGACACTTTGACATTGTCACCTCTTCCATCATTCCTTTGTTTTTCACTTGAAAACAGTGCCAGCTCCTCTCCTTTCCTGTCAGGGCTGGGTGGGCCTATGGCCTGCCTGTTCCCAGATGCCATAATCCCGACCAGCTCTACAGGGTCGGACGCAGGTACCCCGGTCTCCCCCATCTCCTCTACAAGTGACCGGCAGTTTAGAATGAGTGGCGGCAGAGGGATACTGCGGGCCAGCTCCTCAATGTGACGGGCAAACTCCATAGTTTTAAACTGCGTGACCTTGGCGAGCTCCAGCGTCTTGGCTGAGGTGACAATGGGGATGCTCTTGGCAACCTCAAACGCTGTCTGCAGTTTCTCTGCACCCTCTGTGTGGAAGAAATCGTTGATGACCCTCTCCATGTTCTTGACGTGGCTGCTGACCATGCACAGTCGTGCCATGTTAAGGATCATGGTGATGGTGAAGGACACCAGGCACACAACAACAAAATGCAGCCCCAGGCCGCTGTCAGAGTAGGCAACGCGAAGAGTGACAGTGTGGTTCTTGGTGCCACCGGTGGCGCTATAGGCAACACAGGTGTAACTGCCGCGGTCCTCGAACAAGACCTTGGTGATGTTCAGAACACCTTTCTCTTGAATCTGCCATCTCCCACCTACAGTAAAAACACAAACCAAATGATACAATTTTACTTTACCAGAAATATTATCATTAAAACTTTAAATGTAGAAAATCTCCATCATCCTTGACAATAGCTGTTATTAAAATTGTGAGCTGATCTCACTTACATGAAAGTGGCTTTATACAACAGATCAGATTAAACTAGCACCTCTGTTGTATGTTATTATTGTGTTGACTCCCAAGCCACATCTGGTTGTGGTGTCAAAGTTTTCCGATTCACACACAGAAAGCATAAATCCTTTTGCACACAGGGAAGCCCTGAACTTTTGTAGACATTACCCAATGGAGCTGAATGTGAGAAGGTAAATGTCTCAGGCAATCAGACTTCAAAAGTGAGATAAGTCCCAGTGACTTTATTGCAAAATTGGGGGTCATGTGTCTTGCCTCCTGCACACCGGTACCACTCATGGCCAAACCTAACAGAGTATTTTCAGGAGCAAAAATGAGGCTGAAGCAGACTTTCTGCAGCTGTGCGCAACATGCGAGAGAGGCCCCTTCAAATGCAGGGATAAAGTCAAGTATTAATGAACTGGTCAGCTGGGAGTAAATAAGTGAGACTCAGCAGCATTTTTGACACTTGTAGTCTGAAAAGAATATCAGACTTTGATTACAATTATGCTTTCATATCAAAATGTTAAAAAAAAAAAAATTTAGCTACAGGTAATAATTTAATCCTTAAAAATGTTATGGAAAATGAGTGTTTACATTTTCCTAAGGTAATTTGTCAAAGAGAAGAAAGACCAGGTGATTGAGAAACTAAACAAACCCTTACTGCCTCCACAGGAATCAAGAGAATAAGTAGCAGCAATCAAATGCAGTTGATTAATTGATCATCAGCAAGTTGAGCACCTCTGTAAAGGCAGAGGCTGCTGGTGTGGAGCATTTAGGTGTGTGTTAACACAGCGCCAAAGAGGAAAAACACCAGCAATCATCTTAGAAAAGCAATTGTTGTTGCCCATGAATCTGGGAAAGGTTGTAAGGCCATTTCCAAGCAATATGAAGTCCATCATTCTACAGTGAGAAAAATTATTCACAAGTGGAAAACATTCAAGATAGCTGCCAATAATCTCAGGCGTGGAATCCCAAGAGCTCCATCTCAGACTCTACAGGTCTCAGTTAGCATGTCAAATGTTAAAGTTCATGACAGCACAATTAGAAAAAGATTGAACAAGTATGGCTCACTTGGAAGGTTTCCCAGGGAAAACCTCGTCTCTCTTAAAAGAAAAAAAAAAAACATGGCAGCACAGCTTAGGTTTGCAAAGCTGTTTATGAACAAACAATAAGACTTCTGGAACAATGTCCTTTGGCCATATGTGACCAAAGTGGAGATGTCTGGCCATAATGCACAGCACCATGTTTGGCAAAAATCAAATACAGCATATCAGCACAAACACCTCGAGCAACTGGAGGGGTGACAATTTGGGCTTGTTTTGCAGCCACAGGACCTGATCACCTTGCAGTCATTGAGTCAAACATGAACTCCTCTGTATACAAACGTGAGGCCATCTGGCTGACAGTTAAAGCTTGGCCCAAACTGGGTCATGCAGTAGTACAATGATTCCAAGCACAGCAGCAAATGCAGCAGAGAATGGCTGAAAAAGGAAATAATCAAGGTGCTGAACAATCACAGTCAGACTTCAACCTAACTGAAAGGCTGTGGCAGAACCTTAAGAGAGTTGTGCATAAACAAATGCTCACAAACCAAAATGAACTGAAACAAGGTGGATGAAGGTTGATGAATGGGCCAAAATTCCACAATGATGTGAAAGACTGATAAAGTTATACAGGTAATAGTCACGTCATGTTACTTCTGCTAAAGGTCAGACTACTGAATCGTGAGATTTAATTAGTTTTTCGCACACTGCTTTTGCATCTTGGCTTAGTTTGTGATAAATAAATGCTGACACGGTGTGTCACATGTTGTTTATTTGAGGCTGTATTTAAATCAGAACGTGTAAAGGCAAGGTGTTTTTCTTTATGAAGTCCCAACACATAAAATTTTACGACTGAAATGAGGTGTGCCTCCTTTTTCATATGACTGCACATACATACAGTGTGTGAAGGTTGACTAAATAAAATCAAAGATGTCTTTTGCAGTGTAAAATAACTAAAGATGGATGGCTAAGTGATAGATATGCAGGTCAAAAGGCACTGCTTATGTGTGTGAATAAAAGGGCTAGGTTACATAAAATCTTTCTTTCACCATCAGAACTGAAAGCCACTGAAATACAAACATGAGAAAAAAATCCTGACTTTCAACCTAACCTTTATACAGTTCTTTTGGTTACTTGGTAGTTAAAAGTATGTTCTTCAGTTAGAGACCATTCTTGTCATTGTTTTCAGATAAAACATCTATGAAAAGAACTCAAAGCTGATCTGATCTCAGCGCTCAATTTCCTCGTCTTACCCGTGCTGTCCCCCTGCAGGGGTCCTTTAGAATTGTACCACTTAATGTTATCGTGGGCCCCTGTTACATTACACTCAATCAACACGCTCAACCCCTCCTTCACCACAATGGAGGGGACACTGGTCAGTTGCACAGAGGACACCACTTCTGACCCGTTGTGAGCGCCATCAGCTTTCCAGCAGCTGAGCAGTAAGAATGTGGTGAGCAAGCAAGACAGCCAGGGATTCTGAGGCGATAACATGTTGAAAAGGGTTACAGCTTCAGCTCACATTGAGATGAGACAAACCTGCAAAACAGGAAAAGTCAACGGTCAAATCTCCTGTAGTGACACAGGACTCTAGGTACTTTGCTTTTTAGTGTCGTCATAATCTGCAGGCCTGTCACTATTTCATAAATCTGTATATTTTAGTATTTTATGCAGAAATCATCAGGACATGTTTTATCTGACTTCACTAATTTTTATCAGATTTTTTGCCTTCTAAAACTACTGCTAAGTGTACTGGGGAAAAAAGGGTTATTACAGTCAACAGTAAACCTACAAGGCACATGTAGAGTGATGGTAGATGAGTGCACAAAACTGATCCTACAGAAGAAATAACCAGAAAGTTTCTGTTCTAATACCAGGCTCTATGGTGATATAATCCACTGAATGTAAACAGAAATATTAAATTATTACTGTAGGTCAGACACAGCCGTCCAGCACTTATGAACTGTGTCTTTAAAAAAATTATCGAACTAGCGTCTTTGGCACGATGATGGTTTTTCAAATTATCTACATTAATATAAATTACTCTAAATTCCCACCTGTTGCCCACAGTTAACCAAAACGACAAAACTCCAAGTGACAATAACATGAAAAACATTTATGAATGTAAAATTTATATAATTTACCAAGAACTGAGTCAGCCAAAAATACATAATCCATTCCGTCCATTCACTTCCTTGTTCAGGTAAGAGTGAATGGGCGTGGCTTGCTGTCAACTCGCATTGAGGTAGGTGACTTCATTAAATCATTAGACAGACAAGTTTGTTTGTTTTTTTAAAATTGATTTAATATGATTTATTAAAAAAACGAATCAAACATTGGATATTTGTTGCAAGATATTAAAATATTGAAATATCAAAGAAAATGTACTGAACTTTTTGTTACATGTTGTTGATTCATTAGCAGTTGAGCTTTAATTGTTTTTCAAATCTCCTGTAGTTAACCATTATTTTAATTAATTTAGTAGTCATCTATATTTATATATTGTTGTAATAATTGAAAATAAATCGTTAAAGCATTTATTTGTATTATTTTGAGTAGTAGTATTAGTATTAGTATTATTTAATAATAATTAAAACACTAGTACTAGTACTACTAATAATAATACATACATACATACATACATACATACATACTTACTTACTTACTTACATACATACATACATAGTTTATTAACTAAGCACATTTTATTTTGACGTTTCCGGAAGTCTTGCTAACATTTTTTTTCCCCGAAGGCTCTGGGTGAAGCTACTGAACGAGACAGTACTAGTGGCACCTTTCAAAATAAAAATCTAAACCTGTATCTTGAAACATTGACCTAATTTTTCGGAACTGTGTACTTTTTGTAAACTAAATCTGAAGGATATTGCATTTTTTTTGTCTTCTATAGCGATCACTGCATGAAATTAATCTTGATTTCACGGTCATTTTATGGGCATCAGCGAGCCAACAATACTTTTATTTTGAAGATACTATCAGGAAATCATCCTCCTCATCGTGACTCACTGGTGGACCTTCTCTTTGAAAATAAAATATGACGTGGCTAATCCTGGTGGACAAAAACAGCACGAAAACCTGAGTCATTAAAGTGTTTGTTGGAAAACTAAAAGTTGCTAAACGTGTAGATATTGGAGTGCAAACCGAAACAATAATACACGGTTCTTAATTTTAATTCAGGAGAGGAAACAAGTAGAACTATTATTAACTGAGCTAACGTTACCGGCTAACATCAGGACTTTGACAGCTGAGCGGTGAAAAGGTGAGTTAAAAGCAAAGAATAGTGTAAATTCTTTTTCCTGATCAAATTATTAGTAAATTAAGTAGTCGATGCTAGAAAACAGCTGGTGTTCTTATAATCGATAGTTAATGACATGAACTAGATGCTCTCCCAAACTGCTAGCAAGCCTTTTTAAAGCCTGAACTTAAGAGTACTTCCAGTACTAAAGACCAGTAAAATGCGTGCCTTACACATATGATTGTATGGATTATCTTTATTCATATAAACTTCAGTTTTTTGTTGTGTACGATAAGTGTTGTCTTCGGGACTTTGGACCTTGATGCAGACATACAGGGTGCACCAAAAAAACTTGACACTTATATTACCCTCTCTGCTTTCTTTGTTGAGTTAGCTCATAAGTTTTCAAGTTTTAATAAAGTCACGTATCATCACTGGTCACGCTTCCTTTCTATTGCACATTTATGTCTCATTAACCGGAAAAATTACTAAAACTCGAGCAGTTCTTGATTTGCTGCATGCCGGACTCGCAGTGACAGCCATATACAGACAGCTGGGAGTATCAAGACAGCCAGTTTATAATGTAAAGAAAAAGCTGGAACTCACCAATAAGTCAGTAAGAGTCAAATCCGTTATAAACAAGGTCAAACAGAGGATAGGGACCAATCCTGTAAGATCAATGAGAGGGGTGGCTGCTCACCTCAAAATCACTAACACATCCTTGAGAAGGATAGTTAAAAATGACCTCCAAATGAAGTCTAGAGCAAGAGTCAAAGTCCCACTACTAACACAGCAGCAAAAAGAGACACGGCTCAAAGTGCCATCTTAAACTATGTGAAGCATGCTGCAGCTGGAAGGACCATTCTTTTCACAGATGAGAAGATCTTTACTGTGGATGCTGCTCCTAACAGAAGAAATGACAGATGGATAGGCAGTGAAGACCCCGGCGTGGGTTAAAGCAAACCTGACATCATACTGGCTGAAGGAGATGTGGCCCCCACAGAGTCCAGATCTCAGCCTGTTGTAGTATAGTGTGTGGGCAACAGTTGAAGGAAGCCTGCACCTCTTCCAGTGCTTCAGTTTAAGCTTTGAAGGCCTCAGTAAGAAAGACCTGGCAAAAATCAAAATGACATAAGACTACATTCAACCTGTCGCTCCTTCCGACATCAATTAGAGGCTGTGATCAGTGCAGAGGGAGGACATATTTATAAATAAATGGATTATATTTGTATGGAACATTGTTGTGGCTTAAAAATATATATATATACAACTTTTGGGGACTTTTTATTCTAGATTGAAAATAAACCCTCAAGTGTCAATTTTTTTTGGTGCACTCTGTACCTATACATATGACATATACAGTATTTACAATGAATAAATACGTTTAAGACTCAGCATCACTGCCGCCAGCTCCAGTGGACAGCTATTTTCTGGGTGTCCTAAGTGGCAGAGAAAAGTGTGATATCACTGGTTTTAAGTGGAGTTAATGCATTATTCTAATATTTTAAGAATGATTAGACTTGTCCTCCAGTCTCACTGTACATCCTGTATAATGACAATACAGGCATTCTATTCTATTCTGTCCTGAATAGGCACTGCAAACTGCCTTTGGTTCTGCTCAATGATTTAATGTTCAGAGGTGTGTTAATGTGTGTGTTTCAAGCCCACAGAAAAAAAATTTCAATCCATTTTTGACCTTTGTTTCTATAACCAGGTCCTTCAATGCAACCCATTTTAGCAGTAGCAAAACACACACAAAGGTATATAGTGTTACTTCTGGCAATACACTGGTGCAAATATTTCTGATTTTATTAAAACAGGATCTAAATAGATTCCCTCACTAGTTAGATTTTTTTAGAGTCACTGTTTTAAGGGTAGGTCACTGGGAAATTAGTGAGTGCCTCCCAGCCAGACTCATGAAGTGCATAAGGATGGGTCATTATTTTCTTGTAGTAGTTTGTAAAGTGCAGGAGGTATCCAGCACCACTTGTCATAGCAAACAAATATCAGAAATACAGAAATATCATGGGTACCCTTGATTTTGATCTCTTTTCTGATATATCACTATAAATAAAAAAAACTGCAAGAAATGCATTTTAATTAATTTTTAAAAAAAATTTTTTTACCCACATTTTGATACAAGCCTGATCTTATAGCCATGATTCCTTTGAAATGTTTTGATTTTAAATTTTAACTGACCTGTATTGACGTTTTGAGTATTTGAAAATGCTGGAAAAAGTAACACAAATTAAAATCCCACCACATGCACTTCAAGGGACTGTAACTCAGAAAATATTCATAGTATGAAGGTAAAAAATTCAGTGACTTCATTAAATGTGCTAAACAATGCTGATTCTGTGGGAGTCGGGTGGCAGCTTCTTGCAGATTTGATTTTTATGGCTCCCCTCTGGTGGCACTTAACAAATGAAACAGTGTGAAGTAAACTGAACTGACTTATGATTAAAACTGAATAATAATACACGCACACACTCTAACACCACCATGTGGTAAAACATAATTCCTGCTATTTGGCTTTAAGAGTTTTTATTTTATTTTATTTTTTTAATAATGTGCAGGTTTTTTAACACTAATTAACAGAAAAATCATAAATAAATAAAGGAACTGGGAACTTGTTCTTCAGTCCACCCATTCCTGGGACATGTGTGCCTTGTCCAGTGAAGGCACAGTCTCCCTGCATCGCTGACAACTGTGGGAGAGAGAAGCAAAAAATTGCATTTTTTTGAGAAGGGGAAAATGACCAGCTGACTATCATTTTTTTGACCAGATGAATTCTGCATGCAGCTCAGACAGCAGCAACGCAATGAAAATCATGTGACTGCAGTCGCATGGGTGAAAATCCCCTGGCTTTATGTTTTAGGGTTAATTGTCTTGTACGTACATATGCAGTATTACTCCTTCATGATATCATCTTGGGGTGTTCATTATTGCCAAAGTTTAGAGGTACCAAATTAAACTGATCTGATCTTTGAGGTGACTGATGTGACTTTCAGTGGGAACGTTGACTGACGTGATGAGGTGAGGTGGTGCATAGGTAAGAGGGTTACCTGTGCACCAGAACCTGGCTTGTCCACTACCAACCAAAGCATGACGCAACAACCAAATCACTTTGTTTATGGCCGGGGTGCCTTTTTTCCCTCTTTTTTTCAGGTATGCGCAGAGACGTTTGATAACATGTCAGATAGTGAAGCTTCTTATACAGCAGCCGAGGGTTCAGAAGCAGCACTGGAGAAGCAGAATTCCTCTCCTGCTGAAACCCCCAGCAGCTCCTCTCCATCCACACCTGACATCTCCACTGATGTAGCTCCAACAAGGAAAGCTAGAAGGAGACCAGAAACTCAACCTGTGCCCAAAGCTCAGGAGACACCAAAAGAGGAGGAGCAGCCAGCAAAGGTAGTAAAATAAGGAGAGGTACTGCTCATACTAGAAGAAATTACAATTTGCTGATTGCAAAAAAGAGAAGAGCTTATGCCTTTTCAAAGGACATCTCAACATACTTCCTTGTAATTTCCAGCATTTAATTGATGTTTTTTTTTTTCCTGCATGTCGTCAGTCTAACATTTCTGATAATGTTTTCTGCAGACATCATCAAAAGGGATCTCGCTTTATTGATAACACACTCACTTTTGACTGGTACTGTATGACCCTCTCCTGCTGAAACCTGCTGATGTGCAGTATCATCAGAATTATCTTTTGGGTCATCTAACAATCTAATGGCCTTAGACTAAATGGTCTAATGTGTTGCATAGTTGTGCAAAATGTGAGTTTTAAGCAAGCTGCATTTGTCATAACCTTTAATGTATGAGTGGATTTCTCAGCTAACTCACTAAAAAGGGCTTGTTGAAGTTGTCTTTCTGTTTCTCTGACTCATTCATAACATCTGTTTCTTTCTTTCGCCTCCTGTCTTTGTTTTCTACTTCTCAGACATCCAGTCAGTCAACTGTGTCTCAGGGTGGTTGGGGATACTGGGGCAGCTGGGGCAAATCCATCTTATCCACAGCAACAGCTACTGTGGCCACTGTGGGTGAGTATCCACCACATCAGCCAGTCTTTCCAAGTACACAATGCTGTACTCTAAAAAGACTACAATACCGAGTCGTTTGCCGTTTAAATGTTGTCTTCTTTGGCCTTTTTCAGTCTATTGCTGTTAACACTTCTCTGCTGTGTGTGCTTATGTATTATGTCTGTTCAGGCCAAGGTCTCACTCAGGTGATTGAGAAGGCTGAGACATCTCTAGGAATACCCAGTCCAACTGAACTGTCAGCTCAGGTGGAGGAGGAAGAGAAACAGCAGGGTAAGACCACATAAATGTGAAGAACCTTTGTTCTGGTGGGTTAGACATAGTCAGGCTCTCAGTCAAGATAACAGGTGTCAAAAAGCTGGTTATCAGCTTTTCTCTGTTAGCCCAGGCTGTCTGTGCACTCATATTTGATGGGCGTGTTTGATGCATCGTTTGACTCTTCTCTTCTCTTCAGTCAAGAGATTGTCAGAGGGATGGGTGATCTGCCACAAACACAAAAATATAAAAACAAAAGGCAACACTGGTGGTACAGATAAGACAAGAGAGCAGTCTGGCAGAAAATTGTTAATCCTGTGTATTCGTAAGTGGATACATTTGCCTTAGCACTGTTTCTACAGCGGTATATTAATAAAGTTCAACTTTAATTTTGATACATTTAAACAGGCTACACTGTACTTTCAGGTCCCATAGCTTCACGAAGGAGATGCAGATACCAGGGGGTTTTGTCAAAATGAAAATAAAATGAATTGTACTGAGCCATTTTAAGTATATTTTCTCTTGTGTAAACCTTCTACAACAATTGTATTTAGATTCTTCTCCTGTAGATGGCGCCAGCACTGAGACAGACAAAGCAGTGGGAGATGGATCGTCAGCAGTGGGAAGTGCAATGGGAATGTTGTCATCACTCAGTAGCGTCGTCCAGAGTACGGTAAGCTTAAAATCAGAAAGCACCTGTGCATAAACACAGGTCGCTGAGGTGGCTGTTCACACTTTTTCATAAATGTTTCAATGTAAACATCTCACGAACCATTTTAGCTCACATTTTAAGGAACGGTCTGTACTGTGGCTTGATTATTTTTGCTCAAATTGAACCCCCTCACAGGGTAAGACAGTGATAACAGGAGGTCTGGATGCTCTTGAGTTCATTGGGAAGAAGACGATGGATGTGATAGCAGAAGGCGATCCCGGCTTTAAAAAGACCAAAGGACTGATGAGACGGAACGCCACTCTTTCTCAGGTTGCCATTCCAGGGATGAGTAAATAAGAAAACAAGCTCAAATCTGACTTAAACTTAATGGATGCGAGGGAGCAACATGTATATAAACACTTTAAAGGCTAGTTTGGCTGGTTATCTGACCTAGATTTCTGGAGCTGTGTCCCTTTCTTGTGTCACTGTCTCTCATCTTTGTCACTCTTTGTCTCTCAGGTGTTGAGGGAGGCGAAGGAGCGAGAGGAGCTGCAGACAGCAGAGAAAGACTCGTCAAATTCGGGGAAGAAGGTGGTCGCTCACTACGGGATGCTATTTGATGAATTTCAGGGCCTGTCACACCTTGAAGCTCTGGAGATTCTTTCTCGAGAGAGTGAATCAAAGGTACAATGAAAGTCTGCCGAAAATATAACTTCTACTGTAGCTAAATACATGTGAGAAAACTCTGTTTCTATGTTTTACATTTCAGTGGAATCTGGTAAAGGCAACATTTGGTGTATCTTGTCTCTTTTTTGGGGTGGTGTGTGTGTGTGTGTGTGTGTGTGTGTGTGTGTGTGTGTGTGTGTGTGTGTGTGTGTGTGTGTGTGTGCACTGTAGGTGAAGTCAGTGCTCATGACTCTGTCAGGGGATGAGCTGGTTCAGCTTAGGGATGAGCTGGACCAAGTCAAAGACTCCTTTTCCCTGGTGGAGTTCGACGATGAGGAAGTTGATGAGAATAAAGGTAAGCTCTTTGTAAATCAGCTACAAAAACACTGAAGTTGCAAGAAGAACTGGAAATAAATGACTGTGCATTTCTAACTCCAGATGAAGATGGGTCAGAGTTTGAGAGGGAGTTAAAGGAGGCCATGGAGGGTCTCAGTGTTTCTGCAACAGCAGACAAACTCATCAAGGTACAGGTCAAACAATTCACTGTTCAAAATCATTTTCTGAGTTATTATTCAGAACGTCACATGGATTTTAATGCATCTTTCTTGTAAATAACAGAAATATCTGGCAACACAATCAGATATAATAGTCACATTCAAATCTATTAGATTGGGCACTTCCTTCTTTAGAGTACCTGCTGATTCTCAGCTGAGCAATTCCTGTTAAAGTATCTCTGACCTCCAACAGGCCTGTAAGAGCTCCTACAGCCAGATTAAAGACATGACCAAGCAAGATATGGATATAGATGGAAGTGAGGAGGACGTACAGAAACACAGTGTGGAGGTATGTCTTTTTACTAATCTAACATCATAAATATGGAAATCCTTTTTTGTTGCTGTTAGACATGTACTTACTGTTTTAAGGGTAATACTTAACTACAGGACTGGGACAAGTAGTAATTCTCTTTGATGAAAATGTGTCAGCCTTAGTTTAACTTTAGTTATAATGCTGCTGCTTGTTTAAGGGCTCATTATACCAGCTGGGGTATAATGCTAACCCTGGTGAACAATGGCACCTGCCAAAAGTGATGTCATATCCACTGGTTTAAGCTGCGCTTTGGTGTTGTGCATCTCTCAGTTTTTGTTACGTCACGCGACTTGTACAATTGTTTTTACGGCCATTTCAATGATATATCAGAGCAAAAGCTCAGAGATCTCCAGATAATACTGAGGAAGGTGCTGCAACAGCTCAAAAAGATGAGACTTTCTGGAGAAAACTTTGTGAAAAACACAGTGATCACTTTGGTTCCTGTGTTGACTTTTTCTACTTCGTCTGCTCCTATACCAGTGCTGATGCAGAGGTTTTGTTTGAGTGGAGACACATGCCCTTCAGGCGAATACTGCAAAGGTCTACTGTGCCCCCCGCACCACTATAAATAGTGACAGGGCTGTGATGATGTTACAGTTGACACAACTAATGCGGTGGCCACAATGAGCCTTTTTATTCTGCATCAGTTTCACAGTCCATTCAGCAGCGTGTTTTGTTGAATCTTGTCAGGAGGTTCACGCTGCAGCTATCAGGAGTCTGGCCGAGCTGACGGCACGATCCATCGAGCTTTTCCACAAACTGGCTGAGATGATCCTCTTCTCCAGTGGCAGCACAGAGGCTAGGGTCCTGTCACAGTAAGACAATACGAGTGGGGACTCTTGGGTGGGGATATTTCACTTTCTTATAACTTTACCTGAACGTATCCATTTGTCATGCTGCCTGTTCTCAGGTTAACTGTTGTCCTGTGTAAAGAAATCTCACTGCTTTCCAAGAAGTTCACCTCCTGCTTAACAACAGCAGGGGTAAGTTTTAAGGTTCTACATATCTGAGATGCCTCACTTACCTTTAATATCAGCACATCGTTAATACGTGATGGTTAACCGCTGTAAAACCTTTAACCACTACATGTCTGAGGAAGAGATTTATATTAAAGCATTAAAAGTTTGTTCCTGTGGAAGCTGATTTAAATTTGCTTCTGTTTTACAGTCAAATGAAAAGGGAGATGTCCTCAACCCCCTGATAACTGGAGTCTTTTTAGAGGTTTGTGTCCTATTACTACAGTCCCACTAACATACATGCATTGTTATTAAAACTCCTTCAGAATGTGTCAGCTTTATCTAAATAATTGTCCAAGATATCCAGCAGGCAGCAGAAGTAGCCGTTCAACAGGCCAGAGGTTCTGGCAGTGTTTACTTTCTAGAGCACCTCATCTTTTTCCATTCTTCATATGGGATATGAAGAACATTATGAAAAACTGTGTCTTTCTTATCTTAGTTACTGCTGTGTGTGTGTTTTCTTTCTAAAGCTTTTGTTTGCATGTTCGTTTATCGAGACAGAGATGAGACAAAAACACATGGGAATAAGGAGTCCAGTTATTAAAATTAATTAAGCCATTTTCAAACAGCTGACAGATATCTGGACCAGACTGCATGCCATACCCGTGTGATATGACATGAAATACTGACAGCGTTTCATTCAGCTTACAGTTCCAATATACTCACAGCTTATCAGTTTTGGTTACATCACATACAAAACAACAGCTGGATCTTCTGAATGACCTTAGAGTCTCTCTTTATCGTTTGTTTGGTGTCCGTCAGGCTGACCATCACCACCTGACAGAGTCCTGGCGTCTTATTATTACTAATCTGTTAGTGAGAAGTACATACCTAGAATGAACTGTGCTTAGCTGAAACCAAACGTCCTAAACTTTGTGTATTTTAATCAATTGTGCTTTTTCCAGACAAATTTCTCAGGGAAATAAATGTAGATTTAGTAAAGTCAATCATATAGCATGAATATCCCTCCAGATGGAAGTAGTTCGGCATGTTCGTTAAAGGTCCATAGATGCAAAACAAGAAGCGTTCTAGTCTTCGTGTTGGAAATATGAGGATTCCTTTTAAATGTGATATGGTGTCTCACAGGGGCCAGTTCTTGGACCGCTTCCATTTCGTCCATATTTCCTCATTTAGTTGTGTTGGGTGTAAAATTCCTGATGACAGACTTTGGTGTCTTGCTTTGTCCAGCCAACAGTCTACAACAAACATCATTATATTCAGTTTGCTGTCATGTAGAAAAAGTATTTATTGATAATTTTCCAGTGGGCTCATTGTTTCAGCAGTACAGCTAGAATAAAATGAATTATCATAGGTAAACATGTGCAAGGTAACACTACATTTGATTGTCATTGTCTCTTTAATTATATGAGAAATATATCAAGAAAATGTTTTTGGAAACTTACCACAGAAGAAAAAGAAAAACATTTTCACCACTTGTGTCAGTTGTGCAGTAAAAACATTTTCCCTAAAACAAGTTTAAAACCTCATTAAAGGGCTCGTGCCAGTTTTACTGTTTTACCTAAGAATCTGCTTGATGGATATGTAATAGCTCACCTAATCAGTCACTCTAGTAACTCAGCTTTCAGTGTTATTTTCATGGCATATAACATATAAAAGCAACATGTTATCAAGTTAAGTAGAATATTAGAACATTCTAATAATCTGAAAAAAAAACTGCTGAGATTTTTTAAAAAAATGTTTTTTTTTGTTATGGTTTTTAATTATCCATGTTTGTTTTATAAAAAGTGTGATCAAGTTTTGCACATAAAAAGCAAAAGCCTCACCTGATTTAACCTTGGTTGGCTTATTCCTCTACACCACTTTGTTTTGCTTTGTCTGGATCTCTTCTCGTAGAAGTCCCATTACAGGGAAGGTCAGCCACGTGTAAATCTGATGGTTTTTCACTTTTAAGGGTAGCGTAAGAAAACTTTGATTGCATCCCATACATCATGAACATGCTGACATGTTTTTTAATCACACACAGGCATCCAACAGTGCATCTTACATCCAGGACGCCTTCCAGCTCCTCATGCCAATACTGGAGATATCTCACATTGAAAGGAGAGCTCAGCCCACAGATCAGTGACCCGCTGAGGTCACCTCTGCTCTCCACTACAGCCACTAAGCAGGGACTCCAAGTCCCAGCGGAGAACTGACACATTTATGTTGTTTGGTTTTCAGCCCAAGACAAAATCTACTTCAGAATCTACTTGGGAGAGAAAATGTCTTCTTGTCAAACAGTGTTAACTTTCTGTGCATTACTGGTTTATTTGGAAAGTATTGTATATAAACTCAGCTGAGTACAGAAGGAGGAGGTCTGGATTTAATAACTCTAATCTTAGAGGAACAACATGGATTTATGATGAGCACTTTTATTCCACAAAGTAAAGACTACCTTTTCTTGGGCATCATTCATTCATTCTCTTAATTTCAAAATATCAAATCGGCCTCAAAGAACAGTTCAGTCATCTCATACAAACACCAAGCTATATCGCAGAAAAATAATTAGCAAAGTATACAAAACATTTTCTCTTTTCTGCAAAGCAAATTGGCTTTGGTTTCTTTGATTGTATCACTGGTCCTGGAAGAGCTGGGGCATAAGTGTATTTGCTAAACTGACTGTGAGAAATCTATAGTACTGTATGTAGTATATAGTACTCTACGGCCAAGTGCAGGATGAAATTTGGTGTTATGTGTTAAACCTACATCCTTAGATTTGTTTGCCAATATCAGTTTAAACAGTGTGACCACAGGGTACCATCGCAAGTCAGTATCTCTTTCTCGCCAACATCCCTTTTTTTTCTCTTTAGACAGCCTTAGAATCAAATACTTAAGACTTGTAGCCATCATGTCTTTTATTACTGCACCACTTTTGCTAAATTTGTCTTGACTGCAGAGCTCACATTTTTGATTGATTGATTGGCTGTCCCTTGTACAAAAAAGGTCAACAAGTGGGTGGGGCTTCTGTGCTCACAGCCAGAGCTCTGTGTCTAAGATGACCATATTAGGAAGTCCCCTCTCTGTGATGTCATACTACAAGACTTGAAAAAAGCTGTCTGAATGGAGTAGAGAGCAGTTTGAACCCTGAGCTTTTGACGAATAGGGATTACCTAATTTTCCCTAACTTTGGCCATACTCAGTATGAGCGTCTGTCATTGTAACGGTACACATAATCTTTAAGGCTTGACATGAATTAGCCCCCAAAAGTTTTGATGCCAAAGACTAAAATCACACCTGATAACCTAAACAGCTCAAATGCTGACTTTCACAGGAAAATGAATCAGTTGATTACTTCTTGTATAGTGTTTTGATGCCCTGTCCTACCAGAACTGCTTTGGCCTTACTGTCCATCCCCAAAGCATGTTAGTGCCATGCAACAAAAATGTCCCTCTTCTAATTGAGGAAATTAAAAGCGCTGCACAGCAGAATCCACCAATCTGTTTGTTTCTAACCCTCAATACACCCTCAAACACATACCTAATAAAGCTCTCACTAACAAAGTGTACCAACATGATTGTGAGTTTCAGTGTTATAAGCCTGCTTCTCAGTATTGTCATTTATCCAACAAGAAAGCTTCTGTCTGCCAAGAAGATAAAGGAATGCTTACAGCTGAGCGTTGTGGCCATGTAAATTGATGTTTTCGGAGTAATATGGAGCAATATACTTTATATCAGATGTTTGAGATGGGATTCAATAAATGTGCTTCTTTAAAGATTTTTGTGTTAACGATTTGTGTGTGGTTAAATTACAGGTTTATATGTTGCAGTCTGTGTTTTTGAACACGTTAGTCTTTTGGCATGTAAACACTTTCCTTAACTTCTTGTGACTGAATCACCAGAATCCAGGTTCTGTTGAGAAACCAAACATGTTTTGTGTGTAAAACCTTTATTAAAAAGTTACATTTTGTTTCATTTAAATTGTGTGTGTGTGGGTGTGTGTGTGGGTTTGTTTCTCAGTCTGAAGACCATAGTGTTAACTGTCTTCACTGTGGTTGTTTCTTTGGTAGAAAATCCCTGTAGCAGAAGGCTTATTCAGATCCTTTGGTTTTGTAAAAGTAGCTATTTCACATTCTGGAAATTTTTAATTAGGTTAGACTGTATTATTATAGAAATGTGTTAAATGTTGTTGGAAGTATATATATAAATATGTAAGTGAAAGCACATGATAAATTCAGAAGGTAGAGAATCATTTTGTTATAATGTTACACATAATATTATTCTGTTATTATTATTGCTTTTTCAGTAGCATTTTAGCACATATCCATATCACATTTGCCTCAGAAATATAGTGAGGTGGCATTAGTATGAAGCAGAACCATCTATATACTCAAGTACACAGCTCAAGTACTCAGAAAAGTCCAAATAGTCAGAGTAAATACATATATATGTGTGTGTGTGTGTGTGGAAGTAAAACAAGAAGTAACAAACTAAAGATGAAATCATCAAAAAATGTAAACAAATTTACCCCCACCTGTTATTTATATTCTCCAGTCCAATGGGTGGCGCTGTGCCCATTTGAATTCCCCCCCCCCAAAAAAAAAAAACGCAAAGAGGAAGGAGTAGCAACAGAAGAAAGAAAGCGAAGAAGAAGAGACAGGCTCTAGCAACCTAGCTTGGAAGGGTACGTTGAGGAAATTTTCAGGTAACTTAATTTCCTTATTCTTCCACAGCACCACCCTGGCATGTTTGAGACTGTGGGATTTGAAAAGGCAGAGCTGGTTTCATGTAATCTCCGTTTCCATGATGTTAGCTTTCCCGACAACTCGAGGGTTAGCACGTAAACGTTAGCCCTTCGTGCTAAACTCCGCGTTTCAGTATCTGGGTGCAGCGTCGTTACTTTGTATTAAAAATTAAATTGCGCAGTTATTAAAAGTCTCCCGAAGTATTAACATCATTATTTTTTCCAAAGAGGACTTCCAGGCTTTTTTTAAAACATTTTTTATTTAATGTTCATTGCCGTTGCGTTAGTTAGCAATTGGGGTTACCTACTCTTCTCTCATAAACAACCACCAGTTGTGTTTAAGTTCATCAGGATATCATGGTGACACACAGGTATTTCACACCTGTCACAACAGACATCACTATAACGGGACACTTTTCATCAACATAATAAAGTCCTTTTAGAAGAACGTGTCGCTGCTCGGTAGCCAACGCAGGGCACGTAGAATCACTTAAGGTTGCATGCTCTTTAATTCTGCATGTGTAGAATCACCTGTTTTTAAAAGGCGTTAAGAGTTTGCCAGCTTGGCCCAGAAGTGTCTTTATTTTGTTCTTGTACAGTCCCGATGCTGCGGCATTAAGCGGTATATTCCTCTGTTGTTCTTGTTAATTTACTCATGTTTAACGTATCAGATGGTCAGAAATGGCAGGGAAAATCAAGAGTTCTGTCAAGTAAAATCACACAGATTCTTTGACTTAACTAAATGCAGACCAACCATTCCTGTGTGTGAAGTTACTCTCCAAAGGCTCATTTTGAACCAGGAAAAACTTTAGTGTGCATAGGTAAGGTACATTTCTTGACAAATATGTTTAGAATGTACTCATAATTATTTGAAAGCAATGCAAAATGCCAGGAAGAATCACTGCATGATTTACTTGTTGAATCATTACCAGGGCTTTGTACTACAAAGCAAGTTCAGCATACCTGGCATGGGTGGGCGACTAAAGCCTCAAAATTAGTTCCCAATATTTTAAGGAAAAATTGCTGAACAACATTATACTGGTGATTGCAGCTTGTAGGCAGCAGCATTTATTAGTGCTGAACACTTTAGTTTGACAATAAAGGTAACTTTGTAACTCGTCAGGAGCCTGCACAATGTTGTCAAAACTGAAATTGAAAAATAGTTTCTATCTCCGATGATGTAACTTTTTAACCAGTTGCTTTAAACCCTCCTTTTCCACCATGTACCCACATCAGTAGTTTCCATTCACCGCTTGCTTATCCTGTCATATGGATTCTAACTAGTGAATTCTCTCTCTCTCTCTCGCTCTGTTTCTGTCTCTCTCTCTCTCGCCTGAACTGTGCAAGTTCTTGTTAAAGGTGGAAATATCAGCATTCAGGCTAAGCAGTCACATGAAGGTTGTTATCAACACAATAAGTTAAAACTGGGAAAGCACGGATGTATTTGAAGCTAGGAAGAAAAGAGCTGAAATGTGTAATCTAACGGATTCCTCAGTATCATAGCTCTAACAATAAGGCAGAGGAGAATCTGACAGGTTACAGTTGTTGTTCCATTAAATTAGTGTGTGTGCGTGCGAGTGTGTGAGAGAGACCGTTTTAGTCTTTCACATGCAGCCCCAGTGGTGTTTAAAGAGAACTTGAAAGAACACATTGAACTGTCAGTAAGCAGTGATTTTCTATATCTGTTGATCACCTTTCTCTAACATACCTTGCTGTAGAACAGGTTAGGTCTCCATCATAGGTTACCAGGGGTTTTAGAACTAACTTCATAATGCTGAAAAGGATCAAACCTGTAGTTATGTCAGTGTTACAAGCATTAATTTTGTGAAATTCTGATCCTCTGATGCCAGTGTTGCAGTGAAATTCCAACATTTTTTCTTTTCCTCTTTCCACAGAGATTTTTTTTTTCCCCCTCAGTCTCAGTGCATTGCCTCCCATCGCTCTGGTAACGAGGACTTCAGGATTGTCGGGGTTTTAGTGCTTCACCTGACCTGCCAGCATGCCAGCCGCACTTACAGATTCCAGTCAGATAATCTGTGAAGTCTGGGCGAGCAATGTAGAGGACGAAATGAGGAAGATCCGGCAGATTATTCAAAGTTATAATTACATTGCGATGGTAAGTCTCTAGGGGTGTTGGAATGATGGCCTAGTTTTGTTTATCCACTCTTTTTAAATGATTAAACTTGAATTGAATTACTTATACTTATTTAGTAGACCTAGTTTTACAAATGACTTTCATTTGATTGATTGAACTTGAAACCTGCCTTGTTAGTATCTTTTTTCAAAATCTGTTTATTGATGGAAATTGGAAAAAATGTGAGAGAAGTGGTTAAAAATTGATGTGAAATATCATTTCCACATTTAACTGTAAAATTCACTCTTTAAAAAAATCTCCTTAAAGGGATTCTACTCATTTGCTTTACCTCACAATCCTTCATTTCACTGTTTCACAGCGCTCACACTTTGATGATTGAGTGAAGAACAACTGTAAACAAACAATAACATCATGTCTTTCACCAGGACACAGAATTCCCCGGAGTTGTAGTCCGACCAATTGGTGAGTTTCGGAGCACAGTGGATTACCAGTATCAGCTGCTGAGGTGCAATGTTGACCTCCTAAAGATCATCCAGCTCGGGCTCACGTTCATGAATGAGGATGGGGATTATCCTCCCGGCACAACAACGTGGCAGTTTAACTTCAAGTTTAACCTCACGTAGGTGGATTCTCTTCAAATCCTCTTTGTTTTTGTTGTGTTGCAGCCATCTAAAAGTTTTAGTGTAATGACTGTGTCCTAATATAGAATGGCTGCTGTTCATATATGTAAAAAATTTGAACTCCCCTATAAGTCTGCATTTTTTTGGAACCTAAGTTGAAAACATCTTAGAGCAATTATAAATTGATAGTTGCACTCATAGACTGTATGTAGAAGATGAACATTACAGCACCCACTGGTTAGAAAGTCCTGTAGTGAAGGGTCAAGCTGAGAATTTAATGCTTGCTGGCTAGCAAATTGTCAGTCATACCCTGCTTTAGGATTCTCTTCAAGATCCAAAACAAGCATCGTGTTACATTCAGTAAGACCTGAAATAGTAACTGACACCATGAATTCATCAGTAAGTTACAGAGCACAGGTGCTAACATGGACATTTTTATATATTTTCTGTACAACTGGAGGTCGTTTTGCAAACACAGGAATCACACCCTGCAGGTCATTAAGAAAAAAATGCAGGTTTAAAGCACTTTTCAGGCCCTGAAGTTTTTTTTTTTGTTTTTTTTAAACAGTTTATGGTTTCACTGACTAAATGTCTTCTCCCTCTTGTCCTTACAGAGAAGATATGTACTCACAGGACTCCATAGATCTCCTTCAGAACTCTGGTCCCCAGTTTAAAAAACATGAAGAAGAGGGGGTACGACACGCTCTACTTTGCTGAGCTGCTCATGACGTCGGGTCTGGTGCTGTGTGAAAACG